>JBBPMD010000811.1:0-13404 GCA_038090095.1 Zangia roseola | reverse complement strand
ATCGTGCATGCTTTGGGGTTGACACATTCGGTTAGGAAAGTGAAATATCTGGAATAAATTAGTAAACGATATTGCAACCACTAGACTGAAGATACGTACTCGTCCCCCATTTTTTCAATGTTGAAAAGTCCGCATTCGGTGCCCACGTCCGAATCCCGAAGGTCCTCCACTCGGTTAACGATTGTGGCACCAACGGCGAGTGCGATTCGATTGTTGTCTGACTTTCGGACACGCCGAATGGCGGAAACGTTGGCGCGCTCGAAGATGTGTTGTGCCGTATCTGTGACGTGTCATGGGTACGCACAACTGTGATATCGGGAGAGGGAACTAACCGGAGATGCCTTTCTCCGTAATGACAAGATCGGGTTGAAAATCTAGTATGCGTTTACACTGCGCGATCACCTGCTCTTCCTCGATCTCTTGCGCACGGGCCCAGTCACTTTCCTTGGAAAATTCCATATTCGTTTGACTTTCGCCCTTTTTATATTCCAGCGGGCAGTCCAGCAAAACGATACGGGGTTTTTGTATTCGCCGACGCATGTTAGGATGCGTGATGTCCTTGTTTACGAGCACGCCATCTAACACGCGCGATTCCTCGATCGAACCACCCGGAATCTTCTCCACTCGAGCGTATCGTTTTATATCGACAGTTTTGTATCCGTTGTCCTCCGCTGCGACGGTCCGGACGGCCTGAAGGGCAAGACGGCACATGAGGTCAGACCAACGTGCGGCGAACTTGGTTCCAATGGACGTCTTGATCAGGGAAAGCATCTCTTCGTCTGAAGAGGTGTTTATTGGGATAGATATCTTGTTTATTATCTCCAGCGATTCTTTGAGTGCCTTATTATACGCGGAAATGATGACGACGGGGTGAATGTCGCGCTCCAGCTGCGCGAGAGATTGAGCAAGGATTTCGCCGGCTGAGAGATATCAGATCAATGCTCGGAAGTGTACAGATTAGGGATATACCTAAGATGATTACACTCGTAGTTCCGTCGCCACATTCTTCGTCTTGAGTCCGACTGAGCTCAATCATGTTTTTAGCAGCGGGGTGAGCAACATCGATCTCGCGCAAGATCGCGTTCCCGTCGTTTGTCAGTCTTGATTATGTCAAGAGGACACAAATTGGATGCACAGAGATGACAAACGTACAAGATACCGCCCATGGGATCCAGGATCATCTTCAGCATGGCTTTAGGGCCCAGACACGTGCGGATGACATCGGCGATGGTCTAATGAAAAGAGTTCTGATTAACGAGCAGCGTAATAGCCAGAGTCTCCTGCCGCACCTTGGCTGCTATGATATTTGATGTCTGTGCCTTCCTTCCCGACTGCCTCTCTGGCGCGGTGTCTAGTTTTAAGCAAGGTAATCAGCATAGAAGACAAGATAAAACAAGGTAGTATCGCACTCATAACAAACACTGGAGTTTGCCCTGCTTGCATCTTGTTTGATCAACGCTCAAGTTCGGGTTAGATGTAGAGACGAAGCACACTTGGAACTACGCGTATGTGACAATCGCCACGTGGGTGTGACAATATGTCACGTTCTATTCGCAGACATGGTGGCTACACTTCTACCAGTAGCACCGACAAGAGTCGACTTTACCAGCACATTTAATGAAATCCACCGTATTAAAATTGGTTCGAATTAGGGAATGTCACGGTCAAGAGGCCGTGCTCCATCTTCACCGTAACATCCGCCGGCTACCGACTTGCGTTAGCATCGGAGGTCCACCAGACTCGCGAATAACTTATCTTGGTTCCAGACGGAAGTTGCAGCGTCCTAGTATCAGGATCACTAGGAACCACAGCGAAAGCTCAACGTTGCAATGGCGACGCTTTGATGACTAGAAGATGAGATTGTTTGATTATACATACAACCGTGACAAGGACAGCGAGCCGTACCTAGAAGATAAGAAGCACAACGTTAGGGGGAAAGAAAGAAAGAGGGACCCCGACGACGAGATACAGAACGTCGACAAAGAAACACTCAGGCAGTCTACCTAACGCACGGACCCGATCGAAGTCGAATCACAACACCTGGAGAACTTTCCGCAGTGTTGCTCACGAATGGCGTATGCACCCTTCGAGTGGGAACTGGTCTCGCCTGATATGGTGAGGCGGTTATTGTGGATATCGATAGTGACATCCTCAGATGTGAGACCGGGCAACTTGAATGTTGCAGTCACCACGTTGGAATCGGTGGATTCATGTACGTCAAGTCTAGAGAGTGATTTTGAGTAGACTTGAGAAGTGAGATAGGAACGAGGAAACTACCTTGGACAGAACGAATCAAGTCACTGAGAGCGAACACACTGGGTCAGCTCGGTAAAGGGAGTAGATAGTTGGAAGTGTGCATTGAATGCGCCTTCAAATAGACGGTCGAATTCAGTGAATGGGTCGTAGTGGAATCGGATCAGGGAAGACATGATTTAACGCAAGAGTCGAATAAAGTGTTTATGTAAATCCGAGCTCGTTTTCGTGCGCTGTTTATGGATTGGATGAAGGGTATACTTGCAAAAGCGCCCCCGCTTTATGAGGGCCGTTAGCAGAAGACAGATTCTTCGAAACATTCTCTGTCGGGAACTCGCCGACTCGGATTCCATGGCTCGAACATCTCCCGTTTGGTGCTGGGTTTTGCGGAGCGAATGAATATGTTATAATGTCATCATCCAGTGACACCTAAGATACATTCAAATGGTCAGGCTGTAGGTCTTATATATACCGTGGTGTAACTTGAACAACTGCCTTTCCTTTCCAGTCACTTTCCAAACACTGGCAAATGGCATGTACCTTCCAAAATGAGAACTCACCGTTCTCAACACCAGCACTGGCATTCCTCCCAAGAATCCCACAAACAATACTTGCACACTACCTCTCGAAGCAAACTTCCTTCAACAAATATCACTAGTATTATTATTCTTTCCAGACGAAATCATGTCTTCCCTGTTCTGATGCCACTACGTCCATTCACTAAATTCAACGTCTATTGGAAGACGCATTCAATGCACGCTTCCAACCGCCCACTCCCTCTGCCGAGCTGACCCAGCGTGCCCACTCACAGCACCCGATCCGATCCATGTAGCTTCCTCTCTTCTTCAAACTCGTAATGTCGTTTATTCACATCAATCTGTCTAGACTTGATGTCATGAATCTACGGATTCCGACACTGTGATCGCAACATTCGAGTTGCCTGGTCTCAAATCCGAGGACGTCACGCTTGGCGTCCACAACAAACGCCTCGTCGTATCAGGCGAGCCTGCTACCTCCAGTTCTCACTTGGATGGCGTATACGCCGTTCGTGAGTGTCACTGCGGAAAGTTCCCCAGGACGCCGCAATTTCCGTCTGGAACCAAGGTAGGTTACTCGTGAGTCTGATGGACCGTCGATGCTGACGCAGGTTGATAGCCCGGGGATATTACAGTCAGGATGGGGCACGGCGTGACCTTCCCGAAGCCGATGCCTGAGCGGCAACCGCAACGTATTTTCGTTCAATAGTGAGTTGCGCCCCGTAGGAAACAGAGATGCGGCCGTAGGAGTTCACGAATAGCGAATTGTTCCACAATGACAAGATAAACGTGCTGTGGATGCCCCAAAATTGGACATTCGCGCTTCTTGTGTACACAGTCCGAGGCCATCGAAACCGTATGCGGATTCGTAGACACTACCTACCTCCAAGTAAGGCCGGTATGTGCATGAGTATTCACAGACAATGTATCCGCAGACTATAAGGTAGTATTGCGTAATATATGCAGATGGAGGAGGATGATAGGTGATGATGATACATAAGGGATACAGGCGGTGCGATGGATACATACCGGACGGACGAATGACCATTTTGGAACTTGCTTGACCTTCAACAACTCAAAACAGAAGGGACACCTGACAAGCATATGTATATTAGAAGATGCTTGCGCCAGAACCACGCTAGTGACGTACCGGGGTAGTACCAGAACGTGACACAAAGAATGAGGTAGAGACCTGTCGATCATGTCAGGTAAGTACGAGAATGCCGTATATCGCACTTGGCGTAGAAAATACGCACACAGGAGGATCATTCCTTCGAGCCAGTTGGACTTTCCATCTTGTATGACGTAGTTAACCGTGAGTACTGCGCCGCGCGAGTCGTCACGGTGCTGAAAGATTATAGGGAACGTGAGGGACGCACCTGAGAGAAACAAGACAATGGACTGGAGTGGGTCAAAGAGTAGCGAGAGAGGCTTGTCGAGTATCCATCCCAATGTAACTGAAAAGCTATTTTTAGAAAGAGTCTATAAGTAAAATAGCATCGCAAGCGGGGCAAAAGAGGGGACACGTACGGAATGACGAAGAGCGCGATTTGCTGGGAGGATGGTTAACACGCAACAGCACAGAATATCGAGGACTTACGATGCTGGAGCCCACAGCGACACTCATACTGAGTGTTAGCTTGTCTTTCACAGAAACCATCACCGCGGTGACGTGCTCTGCAGCATTCCCGACTATGGGGAGGAGAATTACTCCAATGAACTCCTTGCTGATCGTTCCACTTTCCGCCAGCCCATCAATAGAGTCCACTAGAAACTCTGCTGTGACGGCAACCAGCTAGGTAGTCCACCATCAGTTAAGGCTGAGATACAAACGCATAGAATAAGTGAACTTACAACAGTGACGACGACCAAAAGTTCAAAACACATAGCGACACTCATCTGTGGTTCCTCTATTTCCTCCCCGTTTTCCGTTACTGCAACAGTTTCACCCGACTCCGGATCAGAGGGGGGTTGAGCAGCGTGGGCCGTTACGTCGCCTGCGGTAGAGGGTTGACCCTCAAAATGAGGAGAAACCAGGGGCGAGGCGGATAACGGCCGTGCGATGTACTGCGAGTTTAGGGGCTGTTTTCCACCACGGGATATTCTGAACTGGAATGGGTTTTCCCTGTATTTCGTTGACTTCGAAATATCCTTGCTGTCATCTTGATAGAGATTTTTGTGTGAGAAGAGCTGGAAGAATAGATAGGACGCGTAAACTAGAGAACATTTCGTATTAGCTGTGCAGCTCTAAACCTAAAATTAGTTCGTACTAAAAAGTAGAATGATCGCAACCTGCGGAAAAAGTTGAGATAAATTACAGATTATTAAAACATCTGAACGTACCCCACGGCTCATTTTGAGAATTTGTTGGTTGATGAATGCTGAATCCTCCTCGGACGATCTCGAAAGAGCCATAACAAATGCACTAGGAAGAAGGAGAGCAATGACACTGATGGTGAGCAGAGACAAGTTCATCTGTGCCGCAACTTTGGTTCAGGGTGTCAGTAAGTGTGAGTAACGAATGGTGGAAAACCCCGTACTGAGTGCAAAACCTTGCTCTGAAAATTTCAGACCACCTGCAAAGAAACACATGCCGAGTACAAGGACTGCAGCGAAGTAAACAAAGGCGCAGATGATGTATAACCACGTCCTTACGCAGATTGCTCAGGATTGATCCGATTACTTGCAATTTTGTTAGCTGGAAGCCAGGGAAACAATTCAAAGGGAGAATACTCACGAGATGACTGCACGATGCTTAATTCGCACTTGTTTAAAGCAATGATCTAACGAGACATGAGGACGAAGCATGTGTATGACAAAATTCAAAATACCGAGATAATTAGTTCGACACTGGGCCAAAGATAATGCAGGAGTAAGCTTTATCCAGACGCTACACGATAAGAGGCCACATACGCATTTCCCTAGATGATAAACATGTCTCAGAGCAGCATTGCAAGGGGTACTGAATGTGCACACCAGTGTGGCATTCATGAGTCCAGCCAGGGTTTGGCCGACTCGCAGGGACAATTCATCAGTAGCAAAGGCGAGCAACTTGTGGATGATGAAAATACTGTTCTACCTAGAAAATCTGTGACGCACTTTGGCGAGAGGTATGATGGCCAAAAAAGAAACTGGTGAGATGATTAAACAATGATCGAGGAAGGATAGTCATGCCTGATCACGCACAGATGAATATCAACGTGTGATGGCTGGGCAAGGCGTAATTGAGTGCCCACTAACCAGACGGGACATTAGCGCAAGGCAAGAGTAAGATGATGTACTTCACACACAGATATCGGGATACAAACAAGCAGCACGTTCAAATCTGATGGAAGGACAATGAGCATAGGAGCAGGTGGCGGTAAAGACGCTGCCTTACAAGAGGCAGATAGGATGGCTCGTACGCTTTTCCATGCGGTTGGAGACTGTCCGAGCTTTTTCTGGGGTTGGAAGAGGGTCGCAGCACGCTCGCGAAGAGCGGATGTCTTTCGCTGAACCTCCCCCCCACTCACTGGCTGGTTCGCGCTGGAGGATGTGCCAGAGTATGACAATTGCGGGGAACGAAGGAGGGGTGTAGTGTCTCGTAGAAACTCTGGGGCTGCCGATCCTGTCGAGGACTGGGCACTGTTCATGATTCTTGGAGGGGGATGACTCAGGGGATGAGGACAAGTGAAGGTCGACTCGGCTCCTGTTCAAATGATAAGTTATTTAGTGCGAGGCGATGGAATAAGTGACGTTCTACGTAGAAATTACACCTGAATTCAGGCTTATGTGACTGTCACTTGCGCTCACGGGCTCTCCCGCTACCTGTATCAGATGAAATGTCACTAGCCTGAAACAGGGGGCTGTGATGAGATGCTGCGAGATCTGTAAACTAGGAATTTCGTGGCTGTGCACAATGATCGGTTGACGACGGTTAGTCATTTGACATTACGAAGAGCCGAAGACAATCTAGCACATGATGCACGATCCGCCACGGTAGGTAAGGCAGACAATCAAACAACTCGCGAGCACACAGCATGCGAAATACTTCACGAATAGTACTCATATCCGAGTCACATATTCCAGAGGGGTCGGAGTTGTGCTGTGTGCGAGTGACTGCGGATACCGACTGGGTTCGCTTGGCCTTGGCGTGAGTAATGCATCTTGAAAGCCAAGAAGCTGCCTGAGTTGTCCTACTCGGTCTGACAAGGAAGACCGCTGAAGTATTTCCAATGGGACTAAGACTTGGCTCGACTGCGGACGCCCTCCTCGAAATAACTACTTGCTAATTTGGGGCTTCGAGATGCCTTTTCAGAAATACCAAGAACATCGTGCGGAAATTCATCACCTTATCGTAAGTTAGGTCTGCCTCTCGTTCGCAAGACAGTCCCATTGCCACTCCAACGTCTGGCAGTGGCATATCTCGCGTCGATGCGGAAGGAACGGACGACCGATCATGGGAGATGCCCACCTAAGATACCGTGTAGAACCTGTCGCGGAGAGCGCAACAAACGAAATAAGTAAAACCATTCAGGACAACTTAGTACAACTTGAAGACTGGTGACGGAACAATTTTTCCATCATCGAAACGCGTCGTTCCCCACCTCAACAATCAACGCGTGATGACTACACAACATACAAAACGCGAAAGAAAGAAAGAGGTCGCGATAAACTCACTTGTGTCGTGCAAATGTAAGAGATAAACGCCTCGAGGGTACCACCACTCATCGCTTTCAGGCGTCGAACTGGTACTGCGGCACAACACGGAATTTAGTTTGGGCATCCACATCGGATGACCGTTGTTCAGCCTATGTAATCACAACCCGTCCAAGGGCGGGAGGAAAAAGAAGAAACAAAAAACCACGGCGTACGACTCACACATGGAGGAAAGAATGAGCCCCAGATCTCTACCCAGATTTTCAGAATCCGCCAAAAGCCCAGTGGTTTCAAGTTTCAAACTCAGCCGACCCCCTTCGATGCTGTTGAACTCTTCGGAGTCATGCTAGTCAAGCACAAGACAATTTGAAGACGCATCTCCCCGGTATCTCTGCCTCGTGGGGATGAGAAATTTCTATTTCAAAGTACTTGAAGCGACCGACATTTATCCGCCGACCATCAATGTGGTAGAAGATAATACACTTCACTGGTCGTGAGTATGGCCCTTCATGTTATTTTAGCACATTTGCTGAGGATGGGGTCATTGTTAATATTTTCGAACAGGCGGACCCATACGAGTGGACACGCCCCCTGGCGATGATCCGACATTCTACGTCGATTCTTTATAAGGACGTTCTCTTGCCAGATAGATCCCATAACAAATACCTCTCGTCTTTTCCACTGAATCAATGTTGAGAGCAGCCAACACTGGAGTGGCCATCCTCGGAAGTGGCATCTTCGCCAAGGAAGGTGGGTGAAAACATCTGTTGAATAGGCTACTATGTGAGATTCATCACATTGCGGCGGACCCACAGCGCATCTGCCTGCTCTCAAAGCTCTCGGGCCCCTCGCTCCAGACCTAAAGGCAGTCTATTCACGGTCGCAGAAGAGCGCGAGCGAATTGGCGGACCAAGCGGGGAGTCTTCTCCGATCCAAACCAGAGATCTACCACGATGGCGATTCATCTTACAACCTTGATACCTTGCTCGCCAGACCCGATATTTCGGCGGTTATTGTAGTGCTACCCATCACTTTACAACCGGATATTGTTCTCAAGGCTCTGGCTGCCGGAAAGCACGTTATCAGTGAAAAGCCAGTCGCACCGGATGTCGCTTCAGGGCTGAAACTCATTGCAACTTATGAAGCCGAATGGAAGCCGAAGGGATTGGTCTGGAGAGTTGCAGAAAATTGGGAAGCTGAGCCGGGATTCGTCACTGCCGCCCAAGCGATTCGTGCCGGAAAGATCGGCAGGGTTGTATTCTACAGCTTGCGGGGCGTCGGTCGCTTGGACAAGGATTCAAAGTGGTACAACACACCTTGGCGTACTGTTCCGGATGTGGGTGATCGAATCTACATTGTGATAGTATTTTGTGGTTAACAGAACTTCTACAGTATCAAGGAGGGTTCCTGGTAAGTCAAACCCATCCAGTGATAGATGACTTGGCACTTACCCACGTACCTAGCTCGATGGGGGTGTTGTACGTTCACTTTCTCGCTCCGTCCTCGTGAGAGCACAGGCTGATTCATAGCCCAGCATTCAGCAGCCGCATTGCGGGCCATACTTCCCAGTGCAATGACTTCTCTTTCAGGATTTACCTCGTTGAATCTAGAATACCTCGCGCCCAAAGATACGATTAATGCCATCATCAAATCAGCAGATGGTTCGCATGGTATCTTCGAGTTGAGCAACGCCGCTCCCAGTCAATCGCTCTCGTCCGTCGGAAATGGCATCGTCATCACTGGCACCGATGGTTACATCACCGTTAACGAAAGGGAAATAAAGGATCCGGTCTCGGGAGACGCAAGGTCTGTTTTCCGTGTTACCATCAAATCAGTGACTCGCGGCGAGGATGGAAAAGCAGGCCTGGAGAGGGAAGAGGTGATCGACGAGCTGATTAGAGGCGTCGAGGTGGAGTTGGCGAGCTTCTTTGCAGCTGCTCTGGAAGGGAAGCAGGACGGATTGGGTAGTCCCATGGGTGCCCTGCGCGACGTGGCGATCATCGAGGCAGCATTGAACAGTGACGGGCAGTTGATCGATCTCGAGAAACTCCTTTCTCCGGTCTGAAGAAGACATTCAGGCAGCGAACGGTAGTGCTACATGACGATAGGGTGCTGGATGTGCGACGTAGTCACAGATACTGCAATTGTTTACCAACCATTCCGGGATCCTGGAGTCGGTTGGGAATATCATGCCATTCAAGCACACACAGGCGGACACGGGTGCTAGCCATGGACACGGGCTCTCACTTAGCCACGAGGCCGGGGATCATTCGATTCTTGGTGCTCCGTGGATGCAAAGGCGAGATCCTCTGTTGTTACTCAGTTATGCCACGGGTAAGTAAACAGAAACCCCGCATTACTAGTTTGACGCACTCCGTCAGTGGTCGATTGGGTCAGGCTGGTCTCCACACAAAATACAATCAACAGTACACGATTTGAGATCCCCAGACTATGGATTTACGTTCAACAACCCAACCGCCATTCGGACCATCTCATCAAAGCTTCTCACTCCACTTCCACCCGTCCCGTAAAATGCCTCCACAAATTCCTTCGCCTTCTCCGTCACTAATTCCAACAGGTCTGGTTCGGCTTGTAGATTTCCCTTCATATATGCGGCGGTCACCACCGTCGCCCAAACTTTCTTGTCGATCCCACTCTCGTCTCCCTTGTTCAGTACTGCATCCCCAACAAGACGTACCAGAAGCGGACTGGCCGCAAACGACCCATCCACCGCCATTTCGAGAAACAGGTTGTACACCTCTGGCGACACCCGGTCTGGCCTCGTAGATACGCCACCGGGACCGACGTCCATCGGCCGATGACCTCCAGCGTATGCGTCTCGCTGAAAGTCAGGCGAAGGCGCGCGGTCGACCGGGTCGTGGAACTGAGGGAGGGGGCTTGGAGAACGAGAGGACGTCCAACAGGCGCTGCAAGAGGAGTCTCCGAGGGAGCTCAGAGTGGAGAATGTGTCAGTGCTGCGCTGAGATGAACGACTTCGCCGCCGTGGCGGAGTGATGGCCCGTGGGCGCCCACGACCGCCACTACTCTCGATCTCACCGGATTCGGAACCGTCGTACGCTCCAGGGAGCCTCGATCGGTGGTGAGAGCGAGAGTGGGAGCCGCCGTTGGGCACCAGTGAGTTACCTAGGAACTTCCCAAACACAGAAGAGATGAACGAGGATACGCTATCGATAAGGTCATCGAGGAAAGTGGGATCTCCAGGGCGATCCTCTTGTGCATCTTCTTGGATATCCTGGTCGATCTCCCTTGGTGGGCGAAGTAACGATCTCATCCATGCCTTGCTGCCGCTTCCGCGCCCCCTATTCCTTATCCGCTCATCCCCCTTCCTAACAGCGACAAAGGACGTATGCTCGGTCACAAGTTGATATGTCAATCCCAGCCTAATGATCCCGGCCTTGCGTAGATCATCTTCGGAAACGAGTAAAGCATCGCCAGGAAGTGGTGTAGGGAGAGGGCCGGCTCCGTTATCTAATTCCACGACTAGTTTTCGAGCTGCCAGCGTATGCACGATTGGGATGTTCGAATCTTCGTGGTTATCACGGAAGGGCTTCACTTTGGTTATCGGCACATGTAGCTCTTGTGGGACTGGTTCTCCTTCCAGTTTAGTGATCAACTTGACAAAACTCGGGATGGTCCTCGACGTCGTAATTGCAAAGACCGTAAACCGGATTCCGGTGAAGATCCTTGTCAGCGAATGAGGTGCTTGCTGTATAAATGGAGGGGGCTCAAGCGCTATGATACCCAGAGGGAGACTTAGCGGGTTTAGTGAAGGTGGACTGCTCTGAGCACTAGGAGAGCCGCATCCCCAATCGAGAGTAATGCTTTCTATATTTTTCGAGCGACCTGCATTCAAAAGCTGAGCGCATTTCCCATATATAGCTTCCGCAGAGGACGCGAATAATGCCTCTCCACGGCCTTGTTCTGCGAGTCTAGTGCATATGTCAGAGGATACCCCGTCCCCGATGCCCAGAACGAAAAGGCGCATCTGCGCCAGGGGAGGCGAAGTGTGAACGGCGTTGGAGATGACGACCCAAGGGTTCAGGTGCTCGTTTGGCTAGAATGAAACGGGTTTCTAATCAATGAATGTTTAAGAAACCAGGTCACGTACATTGATCTGGCCATCGGTAAGTAAGAATACTGCTGCTGGGCGATCGAGTAGACGTGAGTTGAACGCTGCCTGAAGGGCGCTCGGAATTTCCGTTCCACCATAATCGGCACCCATCCCCGCAACGTGCAATGTCTGCAACACATGTCAAGATATCATATTTAGACAGAAAAACGGCGCACCGCTTCCTGCAAGGATGTTGTATCAAGTCCGTGGCTGCTCTGCCATAGACTCGTAACATGGCTGCCAAAGCTGAAGATATTGAATACAGTCTGCCCACTTGGCAGAAGACGTAATAGCATCGTCAAAGTTCTTTTGGCTGTCTCCATCGGTACACCGCTCATACTTCCGGATCGATCAACGACGAAAATATACTCCTGCGAAGGTATCTTGGGGGTAAGAAACTTGGGGACGAGGGTTAATTGCATCGCAGTAGTCGACCCGTCGCTGTTTCCGGCTTCCTCTGCAAAGCACCTAGGCTTGTCTAGTCCCTCACCATGTATGGCAATGACGAAGTCCTTAGTAAGGAATTCATGTGACTTCCAGACTGCGGACATACGCCGCTTCGATTTTACGCCAGAACGACCCTTGTAGCGACGGAGTTTGATCGCGTGTGTAGGACTATCGACGCCATATATGACATCGCTGGTCTGGATGTCAATGTTGATACGAACTCGTGTGCGGGAATCCGCCGCAGAAGTATTCTGCATGGCCGCGGGTGGCGTACCATAGCGCTCAGCAATGTGCATCGGGAGCTGTAGTCGAATTCGATCGTGTAGACCTTGATCCAAAAGATTCATCACGAACTATACGAAGGATGAGTTATGTAGATGGATGTGAACAAAACATGGGTACATACTGTCAGGTGTGCGATCACTCTGGTTGTCGCAGGGATACACCCGACTGAGATCGTGAATACTGCGTGGCGAGGTCAGCGTCGTGGCCAGCGCTTGTCGCAAAGAATGAAGACTGACTATCGTCGGTGACTCTTTCAACGAGTGCTGCCGTCCGGCCCTGTTCAACGGCATGCGTATACGTGGATGCAGCCTGTTCCCTTTCTTTTACCTCCCCAACGATAACCGATCCGTCTTCCATCTCGAACTCAAATGCGCAAACTGCAGCGCTCGCTGGTAGTGGGAAGACATATTTTGCCCTCTCGGTGGCTTCGTTTGACGGGTTATAGAACGTCTGGGTGAGGACGATCCGAGAGGATACTATGTCATGAATGGACGGAAATTAGGTCCGAGATAAGCTCCAGAGATAAGAGAGACACGACGCACCATCGACTACCCATGCCTTCACACTAACTTCCTCTAATGAGAGATATTCGATCTTATTTTGCCCACGCGGCTGGTGGGCAATACCTGCTTGTGCTGAAGCCATGCGAGCGAACTTGATACAGAGAAGATGGTGGTTACTGTGAGGACGGTGTTCGCCTACTTTTATATGTAATGATTAGCTGTATCGGCACTGGCGCACGGCGAATGATTCAGCCTGACGCCCACAACCGAACGTGGGATGCCCATCGATTGTGGGTGCACGAACACAGGTCGGATAAGATTCCAGAACTATATCGGGTGCGCGAATTAGGAGTTTGCGTAACATGTGCTGTGGGTATCCCACAGCTTGCAAGAGGAATTTCTCGAAGAATTCAAGTTGGCCAGAGTGGCGCCTGTTTGCAGAGTTACCGAAGACCCAGTAATTTTTGGTTTATACCATGAGGAAAGAAGAAGAGGAGTGAATCGACCTGGTCGTGTGAAAACCCTAACCCTCCCGTTCAGTGCTCTGGCCACGAGTCTATAACGTGGTATTTCACGAGTCAAGACATTCGAATTCGAATGCACTTCAAAA
>JBBPMD010000810.1:0-13415 GCA_038090095.1 Zangia roseola | reverse complement strand
GTATGAATACATCCTCATCCAAGTCTTCCGCGAAGCCGGCTTGAGCGAAGCGGATATCTCAGGTTTCCTCTCCGGCCCGCCGTTCCAGGCGTGGAACCGGTTCGGCAATATCCAGGGGAGCTGGGGCGGCGCCTTGCCGATGCAGTGGGTGAAAGATCAGTTTGCACTTCAAAAGCAGCTCCTCCCGCGGATGCTCGAGCTGGGAATGACCCCCGTGATGCCGTCGTTCACTGGGTTTGTGCCGAGTGCGCTCTCTACGGTGTACCCCAACGCGTCGATCGTCGTCGGGGTCAGTGGAGCGCGTTCCCGGGCGCTACCAATGTCTCTTTTCTAGAACCGTTTGATCCGCTCTTTTCTACCCTCCAAACGATGTTTATCGATAAGCAGGCGGCTGCTTATGGCAATATATCGCATATTTATACGCTCGACCAGTACAACGAGAACAACCCATACAGTGGTGATACGTCGTACATGGAGAGCATCCCGTCCAACACGTTCGCAAGTCTGCGCGCTGCTGACCCACAGGCTGTCTGGATGATGCAGGGTTGGATGTTCTTCAGCTCCGAGACGTTCTGGACGACGGATCGCGTTCAGGCGTATCTTGGAGGCGTCCCGGGAAATGACAGCATGATTATCTTGGACCTTTACAGCGAGGCGCAGCCTCAATGGCAGAGACTTGATGCTTACTATGGAAAACAATGGATCTGGTGCGAGTTGCACGATTATGGAGGAAACATGGGTTTCGAGGGTAACCTCGTCAACGTCACGGTGGCGCCCGTTGAGGCGCTCGCCGCGACGGGACCGAGTTCGATGGTTGGTATGGGCTTGACGCCGGAAGGTTTGGATCTGGGAAACGAGATCGTGTACGACGTCTTGCTCGACCAGGCTTGGTCACCGACGCCCATCAACCGAACGTCATATATCGCTTCATGGGTCGCGAGGCGGTATAATGTGGACAAACTCCCGCAAGCAGCCGTGGATGCCTGGCAACTCCTCGGTGCGACGGTGTATAACAACCAAAACTCGCTCACTCAAGCGACCGTCAAGAGTATCCTCGAGCTTGCGCCGGCCTTGACCGGGTTGGTTAACCGCACTGGGCATCATCCTACCATGATCTTTTACGACACGAACACGACCATCGTTCCAGCACTGCAAATGCTGATCAATGCAAGCCAAGAATCCCACGCACTCGCCACGATCCCTGAGTTCCAGTTTGACCTCGTGGACGTGGCCCGCTAGTTGCTTACCAACAGGTTCATCCCGTTCTACGAATATCTCGTTGGCGTCTTCAATGCGCCCAACACGAACGCCTCAGTGGTCGAGGAAGCTGGCCAACCCCTCTTGACGCTCCTCGCCGATCTCGACGCACTCTTGTACACGAACCCATATGTCCGCCTCTCAGACTGGCTCGACGCCGCACGCGCGTGGTCACACGGCAACGCCACCTACGCCGCTTATCTCGAATACACGGCGCGAAACCAGATCACGCTCTGGGGGTCGACAGGGCAGATCAATGATTACGCCTCGAAGCAGTGGGCGGGGTTGGTAGGGCAGTATTATGCATCGCGGTGGGCAGCGTTTGTGGCGTATTTGGTGGGGTGTAAGCGGAATGGGACGGCGTATGATGCGGGTGTGGTGAATGACTTGATGATCGCGATCGGGGAGGAATGGGATGATCAGACAGGGAGTGCCGGTGCTGGGGGCGATGATGTGCTGGAGATGGTGCAGGGGCTGGCTTCCAAGTACGCGTGATTGCTGGTGATGGTCGTATGATTCTGCCAATGCTGCCGAGGATAACTTGGAGCTACGTGGCGAGGAACAGGAATGCGATGGACTTGTTTGAACCATATATGCCTTTTTGCACGAATGGTGAGAAAGGGAGCATGCGGAGCGACTCAGGTGAGCTAGTAGCATGGACATATCAGGGTGAATACCTTGGTGTAGTAATCACCGTCGCCACGGCGTTAATTTAGAGGTACCTCGCCGTGCATTTTTTTTCCTGATCCTGTCAAACGAGATTCTGTTCTGTACCAGAAAGTGACGATCAGGAAGACAGGGTGGATGCCTAGCGAGCTCTGCATTTATGCCACGGTTTTCGTTTCACGTCCAGGTTGTACTTGATGGTTACTAGTGCCAATTTCACCGCTAGAAATAGACCAGCTCGACGCTAGGAGAGATCGGAGTAACGAGCGGAACGGTTATATACGTGCCAGAAACTAGCAGACGCGGAGGCACACAGACCAATGCTGGGCCTCTGCTTCTCCCTCCTCCGGGCCTCTATTGACCGCGATATTTATGATGTCTTCCAGTCCCAGGACGACGCAGCACAGATGGAGTCTTGCCTATCCATGCAGTACTACCTCTGCATATTCAAGCTCCTCACTCTAGATTTTGTAAGTAGCGTCTCTGACTCAGATGTGGCAGCACCGTACAACATGTTACCAGTGAACTCCAGTCTCCAGGTATAGTTACCGAAGAATTTGCAGAAGATGGAGAGTTTGGAAAGTGTTTGGAGAGCTGAAGACTCAAGGATGATGATCCAGTTGGATGCGGTGAGTCACTTTTAGCTCTGGCTGCGAAACAGCCTCCAACTCGGAGTTGCCGTCACTCACCAAATACATGACGCAAGCCTGCCATTTCGATACTAGATGTCTCAGGACTTCACCACGTACAGTGGGTTGGCCTATTCAATATTAACTGATTGGTCTCAGTCAGGTTGAACTAGTCAACGAGCCTCTCTAATCATTGGCGAGACTACTGTCATAGTAAGTTTAAGGTATCATTGTATTGGGTAATTTGAAGTCCCACCCGACCCGGGTAGATCCTCCCTGGCTGCGCATGGCATCGCCTACTACGTCGTTGCTTTGTAGATTACGCCAAGGCATTCGACGGGGAAAAACTGAGACACCTTTCGCATTGGTATGCGGTGCTTTGTTTGGGTTTGTATCTTGGATGCTCTACTCTAGCTGCCAGGCTCCGATCATCACGTCCCGACACGTAACTATGTTGATAGGCTTCAACACGATCGTGACGGCAATAATGTATAATGCGCGATATTTTGGGAGTTTTTGTGATGTGCATGAAGCGCGGGCAGCGCTGACAAGCACACGCACGCCCTTCTCTTCGTTCATTTCCCTCCTGCCAGTAACATTCCTAACAGACTCACTGGAAGAGTGCGCGGTGCGACCAACTGGTTGAGCGATGGTTCACTGGTGGCAAGACCCAGCGGTAGTGGCCTGCATGAAGAGCCTTCACGTGGATATAACATTTTTATTTTTGGGGGCTTATGGGTACGTTCAGCTTTGAAGAACAGTGCACGTTTCCAAAGTCCAAACCCATTGATTTATCGTCTAGATGGGAGTATTTCCACACGTTCGGTGTGGAATACGCCATCATTCTTCGGCGCTTGCCCTTCCGCTGGCCACTCGTGAGTGCTCTTGCAATTGACACCATTTCCTCGTCATCGATAGCGTCCGAAGATTCCATATCTTATTGGAAGATTGACTCTTTTGATTAGCCTCATTTTGCTGTGAGTCACCTCAAAGTTTGCCCGAATGTGAGGCATGGCAATTGATTCGCCTTTACCATAGCACGATAGAGGATGGTCCACTGCCTGTTCATTTTCCTTGTCAAGGTCAGTTCTCGATGTCATATGACTGAACGTGCCATGGGGCTCATTTCATCTTATCAGCTGGAACTATGTTGACAGTGGTGAGATCAGCCTTTCCAACCGGATGGCGGGTTGTTCGTGTTGACCCAGCCCCTGTCTGGCTTTAGGTGACAGGAGGTACAGCCGTAGTAGCTTCCTCGACGAATTTCATGATTCGCACGTGAGTTCGGATGTGTGTGTATTGGTTGACCTATACCTAATGAATCGTACAGGTGGATGATCTGGAGGGATTCACGTCTGGTGCACGTTCTAGTCCTGGCTGCTGCCATTGGTCACTGTGTCATGCTGATAACACGTAAGGGCTTGTCCTTATTCTCGTAGTAACCACAAATCTTCATATTCTGCTCTTAGATTGGGTGAATATCAAGTCCACGGGATCAAACGGCGCCTGCACCAACTATGTTACGTCGGCGGTAGTGAACGTAGGAGCCTACGTATACAGTAAGTTACGCTATCACCCTCTTTGAACGTGTTGTGATCCGTTGGTGCGTTAAAAGCCATGTGTTATGATTTCCTGTTGCTCGTCTTGTGCGTCGTCAAGCTGTCAGATCGGTCATCCAAGAAATCTCCCTTGAAGGATCGTTTGCGCTCGCAACACTTCTTTTATTTCGCCGTTGCAGCTATGGCGAATATCCCACCAATGGTCTGGACTCGGTACACTCGATCTTTTGTCGTATATTTACTATTCCCTTAGGTTTTCGCTTTGGTTGGTTTCGAAGGTATGGCCTCCTGTTCTTCGTAACTCTATCACTCACTGTATATCAGCCATGGTTAGCTTGACGAGCATTTTAGGTAAGTTGACGGCTAGGAGTTATGATTGTGTGTGACATTGCTAACAACGTTGCGCAGCCGTGACCGCCAGGTATCTATCAATTTTCATCTTGAATGAGCTGGATTAATTGGTTTTCAGCACAGTCGTATCGTGTAGGGCGGTCAGATCGCTCCTTGAACCTCATCAAGTACACCGATGGTACGTCTGACGAGGCCATGGAGGCCCCGTTTGATACTTATTGCCTATTCGTAGTCGTCGTCATCGCGAGTGCGCTGAGGACGGTATCGCATTGACGACACAAATTTCACTTCACATCTCCAGGGGGCTTGACGACGATCTGCCTGAGGACATCACCCCGTGCAGTGGGACGGATAAACGTACCCTGTGTTAGCTGATTCACTTCAGCTATGTCGGGCTAGCTCTAGCCATTGACTCGGACGGAATCACGGAGCTTACGTATCAATGTTATCTGTGTTATTCAGCTTTTGAGCCGACACGAAGGGGTAATAAGTAGAGTAGCCGGAAAGTATACATAGGGGGACGAAAGTAATATATATTCCTATCACGCGTTGCGAAACTCTGCGAGGTCGCACGAATACTACAAGGATAACTTGAGAAGACATGTCGACGGCCCTGGGTCAGCCCAGTCTAGATAGCGAAGACTCGAGAAGAACCTTTGCCTTTACCACCGTCGACGCCGTCAGGATATTTCTCTCGCCCAGAACTGACGACGTGACGATTTCCTTTCTCAAACTCAATTGAGTCGTGCACAAGATCTTTCGGCCTCCCCCACCAGGCCCCGCTCTACCCCTACGGATATCCACTTCCATGGTGGTCCCGTCAAATATCTGACTGGGGCGGCCAACCACGAGTTTGAAGTTGGCCGCTCTCGCATTCCAAATCGCTGCCGCAAGCTTTTCTGTGATTGATAAGATGTGTGATATGTTGTGTTGAAACCCATACAAGATCTTTGAATAAGCGGCAGAAGCGGAGGAGGCACGATGAGCTGCCAGAGCGATGTCCGAAAGCCCCGTGACGGTATCCGCGACGAGGCCATCGATGTCATGTATTGGGATGGTGTAAGCGTAGGTAAGGGACCGCCAGCGCGCAGTGAATACTTGTGACTCTGTTCGCCATCGTTAGCAGAACGCTCGGCGAGGTCTGAGCTGCGTCGGCTTGCCTGAATCCTGTACTCGTGTGCACATCCCATTGATAAATTCATCGCATCCTCTGACCACCGTCAACGAGGAAACGATGTGCGATAAGCGAGAGAAGTAGGCCTGGAATGCAATTGGGAGGCAGAAGGCCACGCTGTTGCGTGGCATTGTTCCTAACCAGCCCACCAATGGTATACCAACAACACTTGAAGCCCGTTGCACCGCCGACCCACGTTCTTCGGAAACAGGAGACTGGGGGTTGTTGATGAGATATTTAGCCATGAGCATCGAGGTCAGCTGCACCATGACATTGAGCCTTTCCAGGACCTGAATGATTGTATACTCGGTGTGCATGTCTGAGACCTTAATGAAGCGCCGAACATCAGGCAATTCAGGTTGGTGGTGTGCGACGGTAGCCGTGATGTGTTTGAGCTGGTCGCTGTATTGTTGATGGATCCTGTGGATGCGAGCTTCGGATGCTCTGAGGTCATGGCGCGCGTAGACGAGTTCGTGTGATACATCAGGGAGCGCGTCGAAATCTCGACGAACGGCAGCAAGTTTGCCTGTTTTAACGGCGACTGAACGCTTCCAGAGATCCAGTTCAGCGGCGAGAGCGATAATTTCGAGAGTGGTGAGCTTACGCGACTGTGCCTTGTAACGGAGCTGGAGGTTCTCCAGGTCAATTTGAAGATTTCGGGCAGTCTTTTCAGTTGTGATGAGAAAAGCTGTAACACCATACGGAGAAGGATACTTACGTTTTCGTAGTAGTGGGATGGAAGAATGTCACGCAGATTCTGTAGCGTGATGGTTTTATCCACACTCGTCACCATATTGTAATTTGTGGATATGGCAATGGACTGGACCATGCCAGCATGTTCAATGGGTAACCTGATCTGCGCATGTGTCACTGTATCCCAAAATGACAGGAATTCACTCGCGGAAGACACGATATACGCGCTATCACCTGCCAATGCGATGCAGTGAGTGACATGCTGAGAGTCGCGGTTGCTGTGAGCAAGCCATTTCGAGAGCGTGTTTCCAGTAAATGCGTCGAGATGGTGAATGTAGCCCCCCGATGATGCAACAAAAAGATGTCTACTGTCGTGATGCCAAACAATGGATCGGTTCCAGGTTGAACCGACACTGATCTTAACATCGTTGAGCAGACGGGCATTTTCAGTTGTGTAGATCCGGATGTGGCACCCGTCCCGGAGGTTGAACGTCCCAGTCCCAGTCGCGAAAACAAGTCCGTTGGGCGAAAATTTCACCGCAACCACCTGGTTATCATGTTCAAGTCTCTGCAGCTCGTCGCCACTCGGCAAAGACCAGATCCGCGCGGTCTTGTCATGCGATCCTGTGAGGATTTTCGTCCCATCCGCCGATACATCGACGGCCCACACGTGGTGTGTGTGCCCTTCCAGTTCGCACACCACTGCCCGTCCCCGGTGCGCATCGAACACCCTCACGCGGGCCCCATGCCCCCCGCCCACAATCCACTTGCCGTCTTGCGAAACTGCAACATCATTGACCCAATCCGCCATATCCACCGGCGTCCCGGCCCCCACCTTCTTTCCATCCTTAATCCGCCAGCGTCGAATCTTGCCTTCGCATCCAGCAGCCAAGACATGCCTCCCGTCAGCCATGAATACGACCGAAAAAATCATGTCTTGACCGTCCACCTTGATCGCATTCACCTTACTTTCCTGCTCGATGGTGGAGTGACTCGGACGCGTGTTCGTCGGCATCGCGTCTCCTATTGCTTCGCCATGACCGTCTTGGTTTGACCTCTCTTCAATTTCCTTTTGCTTGTTGCTGGATTCGGCGCCGCCCTCACTGGATTCTTGTATCTTGTCAGTACTATCCTTCTGATTCAATTCGTTTACTCACCTTTTCTTCGCCCCACCCGCTGACGAAATCTAGAAAACATTGCTATCAGCGAGTGGGAATATGTCATCCACTCTGCTTCGTCATGCACGTGACTCTTAAACATCGCCGCATCACTTCCGCGGTGCTCTCTGAGCCTATCCCCGTCGCGATGGCCAGCCGCCCAGGGTTCCCTCCAAAATGGTCGCAGAACGTATAGTGGAACTAATCTAGGTACGTACGAATCGTAGAGTTTCCTAGACGTGCGATTTTCTCCTGGCAGTCCCTAATTCTTAGTCTTTCCAGTGTCTGCCTTCCAACCCCCATAGAGTCTATATCATGCCTGCTACACTGACGTTTTCACTGGCTACTTCTCGGCTCTATTCATTCCCAGAGAACAACGATCACCGCCATGGCCACAGCCTTCACGTTTCTTCGGCCTGCTTGCGCTTGTATCCCATTCATTCCGGCTTCTTCTTCAGTCACCCCGCTGTGGAGTTGAAGCATGCATATGACCATTCTCGACCTCATAGGTATGTGCGTCGGTACTCTGGCATTACGTATTGGGAGACATTGCTCTGCTTCACATACATCTGATGCGCAGGCGCCTTCTGTCACTGCTACCACCATTTTCTCCCTCTTTAGCCTAGTCAACCTCATGTATAATCACTTCCACACCGTGCTTATACCCAATCCAGGACGAGGCGGTACTATTTTCCTGCACATATAGCGGCGAGTAGCTGCAAATAATTAGATCCCGCCACGCGATCGGCTCCATGTTCCGTAGGCGTTTCGGCAATACTCTTAGCCACCACTTCAAGTGTTGATCCGATAGAAGTGCAGTCACCGAGAAGATCGCGGTCACACAGACGGTCCGACTTGACGTGAAGCCGACCTCGAAATCAAAGTCTACCAGGGGACAAATGCAGAAATGCTAGATGATCTCCCATAAGGCACCATCAACCCTTGGCGGCATATCATTCATGACCTGGCGTACTCCGCATGGAGCCAAGCCATAAATAAACTTTATTTAAAGGAGAACCTCAAACCCTGACGCCGATACTATAAAATTTGGAACACCCGTTCACCCGGTCCACAGTGCTCGTCTGCATGAACACATTGACCATATCCTCGGTACTAGTGTTGGAGTGACTCGCGGTTTGACTCGGAAGATTCCATGATGGCACGTAACCATATTGGTGCTTAGGGATCAAGCATACTAAGGGCAGAACGAACGACCAAGTATACGGATACGCAGATGCAAGTTTCGCAAGGAATCACAATCTCACATCCACCAATGGTAACGTGTTTATGGTAAACGACTCGGGGAGCGACTCAGCATGGCTCCAAGAAAGAAGAGGCAGTATCACTATCGACCGAGAATGGCCGCCTTGCTGTGCTAGACGGCAGACCTCGGCCGGAGTTTGATCAATACAAATGCCACACTATTATTCAGCCCATAGTATATAAACCGAGATAGAATAGGGGAAAGATGAATCTAACCGCCCCCATCATCTCGTGCGGACCTGTTGAACCGAAGTACTACCTTCACCCGTTCCACTTCAAGTCAAGTTCAGCTCACAAGAAATCTAATTGCTTTCCCCTCGTGCGAATCTCCAGCACTCTCTGCTCTATTGCCTACCATCTCGCAAGAACTTATGTCACTTTTTGATTGCTCCGGTAAGTTTACGAATCTTCTACTTTATTTTCTCGGTAATTGACTGTGGCTTCGACAGCTCCTGAGCGACGCAATGAGGATCGAATCTTGCCTATCATTCCAAACGAGATATATTTATGCATATTCGAACAGCTTGTTCGACCCGGGCCACTAGTAGACGAACAAGATTCCCAGATATTCGCCACCATCTCTGCTGTTTGCAGATGCTTTGCCAATCTCTGCCTTCCTCGTGTGTTTGAACACATAGAGATTCGCCTCCCACTTGTATGGCACCATGGTCTTCAAGTTTGTGATGGAATGTACCCAATTTCAAAGGGGACCACATTGGTGTCACAGATAACTGCCAAGCAATCCCTTGCACTCTCCCTTGCCAGAGGTACACGAGTGTGCATTTTCGACAATGTACGATCAGGGCTGGGTCATGTTGCAATGGATGCAACCCCTGAGAAGTACATGTCTGGTTTGTCACACATGACAGGCATCCATGAACTCGAGTTTCGAGGTGACCTGGTGGATTTGAACCACTGGCAGGCAATTGCATGCCTGAAATCACTGGAGAAATTGAAGTTTGTCTGGTGCCAATTTGTGCAGGATCCTGAAGACAAGGCCACATTCAAGATTATGCTTAAGGTGTCTCACCTTGAAGTCACTGGTTGTGCTGACTCTCTGTGTCTATACAAGTCAGCTTTGAAAGGCCCACGTACTTCTTATACAGGTCATTTCCAACCCTTTGTAACCATACATGCTTCATCTCTGCACACACTCAACATGGATATTGATCTCTTTGATAAAGCTAGCTGGTTCTCCCAGTCTGCTCTCACTGAGCTTCATATCAAGATTGGGCACACTATGATGACCTGGTCTGACTACATCCAGCAGTTGTGTACCACCCTCTCGTGGACACCATGCACTGTTGAGACTCTGGTCTTTGATGTTATTATCATGGATGTAGTCTTGCACAAGTCAATTAAGCTTCCATCAAACCCAGATGTAAGTTGACTAGCTTCACTTGGTACCCCTCTCATAGTTTTTTGGCCATTGTCCTATAGGTCTGTTTGGCACTATTGGATAGTGTTTTTTTGTTGAAAGCTTTGAAGTCATTTAAGCTCATATGTTGGGAATGTCGTGGTATAACCACCACATTAGCCTCACAGATTCAAAACACACTTCATGATAAACTTGATCCTGATTCAAGTCTCATGGATGTAAACATTTTTGGGTTTCCTTTTCGTTTGATAGATGGGGAATGGGTCAACTTGAAGGGTGCTTAAGATACTAGGATTTTATAACAATGTAGAATTGTAATGATGTGTTTAGCATTTGCCACCTGTCTAAGTGCTTATGTTTTCATGAGATCCTGGGCTATCAAACTATCTGGAGTATTTGTGTCAGATTTTGGATTTTGGATTTTTGCTCTTTTATTACCTAACCCATACAGTATGAAGCATGAAGCATGAATAGAACAATCTTACCTCAGTACAACACATCATGTAGTCATATTATCATGAGAGGGATGAGCAGCCTGCACTGACAATATCACCAGGTACACAGTGAACCTGTCATGGGCCCAGAAGGTGGTCCTACATAGAGGAGTGGGCCTACATGAGCTGGGGAGTGATATGAGCTGTGTTCAACAAGACAGGCCCATAATGGGGGGATTGAGTGATAAGTGGGCCTGGCAGGTGGGGAATGCATATACGAGAAGGCCCATAGCATGCACATGACTTGACATGTATGGGCCTGCATGATCATCTTTATGAGGTAAGTGATTATGTGAGGGACTTTACAAGGGTGGGCCTACCACCATTTGTAAGTGATATCTGTTGTCGACAAGGGGGCCTGCTTTGCTATGCACAAGGGGCTGCATTGGCACCACAGAACCAGGTGAGACTACACAGAATGGCCCATGAGAAATATGGATGGAGTGTGGAATAGATGAGAGGGCCTGTGCCAGATTTGCGAATGTGGGAGCATTACATGGGCAGGCCTGCAAAGATATTTGGAGGGGTGTAATAGTATAGATGATCAGGCCCACATCGACATCTGGACCAGATGGTGTTACGCTAAGCGTAGAACTGAGACAGTCTTTGGGAGGTTCCGGTCGGAACAGTAGGAAGAATGAGAGGGTCTCGATAACAACTTCCCAAGTTGCTTGGAGTGAGTCTTAGAACTACACTTGTATTGCGTAGAACTAGCTGGGGAACTACTGTACAGGTCATTGGGTATTTATAGGAGACTGGGTGGATGAATGGGGAAACTAGTCAAAAGAGTTTGATGGAGGAGAAGGATGTCCTTTAGAAGTGAAAGGGGAACATAAGAAGGATTAGACATACATAAGGGGAAAGGAGTTCCATTTCTAAGAAAGGAAATGTACTTTATAAGGAAGTTAACACATCAGGAAGTTCTGAAAGCAGATGTGTTAATGTATCCCAATGAAGATTAGAATGAGAAAGACCAAAGGAATAGAAAGGAGACGTAGAAGGGGATCCGTAGGAAAGGATCATTCCAGGTAAGGAAAGGGGAGTGATATCATCATAGTATGAGTCAAAAGACATAGGAGATGCTCGCCATGACTGTTCCGGAAGTTCTGTTGGTACTTCCATAGTTTTTGCTTCCGGAGGATCCGGATTTTCTGTAACAGATTGGAGGTAGTCAAGGATGAGGGGGTTGGAGGACGAAGAGGAATGAAGTTGTTCTGTGAGATGGGTATCAATGAGATGAATAAAGAGGAAGTCGGGGAGGAGAGTAACATCTTTGTTTTGGATTTGTCAAAGATGTGATCAGGGCAGTGCGATAGGGCATCTGGGCCGGTGAGGAGGGAGCTGGGGGCATGGGAGAATGACAGGTCAAAGTCAGCAAGGTCAAGGAGCCATTAGGCTTGACGATGATTGAGGTTTTGGGGTTGGTGGAAGTAGGTGAGGTTTTTGTGGTTGGAGAAGATTGTGATGGCAGTGGGGTGTCTGTGAAAGTAGTGTCTCCATGCCTTGAGGGATTGAATGACCGCCAGGAGTTCACAATCATAGACATCATGGTTCTGTTCAGCTTGGGTGAAGGACTGGGAGAGGTAGGAACAGGGTTTCCAATCACCGTTGGAGTCAGTTTGGAGGAGGATGCCACCTGACGCATATTTGGAGATGTCAGTAGTAGCAACAGTGTTAAGATTCATTATCTGGATTTGTCTTTTTCTTTGTCAGCTTGATTAAACCCCTGGCCCTGCTCCTCAACTCCCCCTTTGTTGCTTCACCTATGGCTTAGCCTCACTGCCTTCACTCGTCCTCACACTATCCAGACGACCATATAACCTGTTACAAATGCGCCTCTAACCCCTATCTTCTTCAACCCATATGCTCACACCCAGAAGGTCACTAGCAGAATAACGCTCTTTGACACGTTCACCTTTTGAAGTCATATGATATACACGTGTTTCGCCTCATGCAAAACCTATGCTCGGAAACCAACCCTATTGGCTGCCACATAAAACACAGCCTACAGATCATTCGTCCAATAGGATAAGTTCCAGATCACACGACACTTCTTATCTATGACTCATTCGCACAGCCCCTAAGGCGGTGTACTTCTTATGACTCACTATGACACTTAACCAATAGCGTTGAGAACTCTTATCTCTACCCTATGCCCTAGACCAAATAAGATACAAACAATGTACAGTAGTATATATACCATGCAAACTAGCAGCAGTAGACTCTAACAAAGTTTACTTGTCTTTCTACCTCTCAAATGCTTGACACTCTTAGCATCTCATCGCACTTTCCACTACACAACCAGTCAACGTTTTCTGAGTTGTTTCATAACCTCCCAAGCTCTTCACTGAGTCTCTCGTCCTCCTTCCCCTTGTCCTTTGACCTTGATCCTCAATGGATCCTGAAACAGACCAAACTAATATCCGTTGTTGGTACGGAGATAGGTACTCTTTGGTGTGTTGTGGGTTTACTGGCACAAGGGCCACCACTAGCTGATGAGTAGAGCTTGCTCTATGAAGAGGCTTTGCTTGACTTCACAAGTATCACTGTAGATGCTTGGGCAAAAGATATCGAGTATAAAAGAACTGAGGACTTAAGGTCGCTCAGTGATACTACTTATACTATACAGGATGGCAGTGCTAGGGTAAAGGGTAGCTAAGTATAGTAAGAGCTGTAGAATCCTGTAATAGGATGGGCTGTAGAGTACTGTAAGTCACTATAATATTAGCATAGTAGCAATAGCTACCTGTAGAGTACTGTAAGTCACTAAAGAAGACTATTGTACTCTACTGTG
>JBBPMD010000809.1:0-13416 GCA_038090095.1 Zangia roseola | reverse complement strand
TTAATCCCATTGGACGATAAGGAATGATGGATGACTGATCATAGGGGTTGGTACCTTGATGCTGATGCGTCAGGTAACAATGAGGCATGTCATAATTGATGTGGCAGGAGAACGTTCCTTGATGGAACGTATACTGCTTCTAACCACGATCAGATCTGTGATATATTAAAGAATGCTGTCATTGGCTGTGTAAGTGTGGCAGCCAATAGGAACAAGTTCCGAGAACAGCCTTGGCATGAGGCATGATTACGTAAGCGTTTGGTCTAAAACCTTTGAGGGTTGAAGACTTGAGCGTTCGTCTTTGGTTTTGTGTCATAAGGTTGGAAGAAGATAGGGGCTAGATGTGCGTTCGTAACACTACCCCCCTTCTGTGGTGAGGCTCCTGAATCACTGGTGTCTAGCCAGTTCATCAGGGTATCTTCTTCGCTTGTTTTGCATAGATTTTCCATAGGTGTGAAGAGTGTGTTGAACTCTTGACATGTCATGTGTATTTTTCGAGGTTTCTGGGGGTATTTTTTGTGAAACTCCTTTATTGCTATTGGAGCGTTGTTTAAATTTGTCTTTTTCTCCCAGGTTCTATCTTCCTCGGCATAGCCTTTCCAGTGTATGAGGTATTCCAAGGATCTTCCTTTCATCCTAGAATCAACGATGTAGTCGACCTCGTATTCTTCCTCACGATCTTCCATTACGTAGATCGGTCCGGGTCTTACGGCGTCCTGCCCTGGCAACCTTTCTTTGTATGGTTTTACGCGAGTGATGTTAACCACTGGGTGTATCTTCATAGATTTGGGTAATTGCAGTTCTACCACGTTAGAACCCTTCATATTTATTATTTCATAAGGCCCGATCCATTTCTCCGTGAGCTTCTTTGATGCTCGTGGTAGGCGGAGATTATCGGTAGCGAGTCAGACTTGGTTGCCTATTACATAATTAGGGGCTTCAGAACAGTGTTTGTCCACTTGCGTTTTCATACGCTTCTGAGCTTCCTCCAGG
The DNA here is from genome assembly GCA_038090095.1 of Zangia roseola. Lineage (NCBI taxonomy): Eukaryota > Fungi > Basidiomycota > Agaricomycetes > Boletales > Boletaceae > Zangia > Zangia roseola. The sequence continues at coordinate 12,423 of JBBPMD010000809.1, read as the reverse complement.
TTTTTCTTTGTATTTTCTAAGACTTCTTTCATATCCACAGTCCATTCTTCGGCTGCGGGTGATTGCATAGACCGCTGTTCTATTCCCATTCTAGGGACGTAAGAGCGTGTGACTTCGAACAGGGATTTCTTTGTCAAGGTACTCCTTTTGGCGTTGTACGAGAATTGCGCTATTGGCAACCAATCGGCCCATTGATCTTGGCTCTCGTTGCAGTACAGCCTCAAGTACTGTCCGACTTCCCTATTCATCCGCTCCGTTTGTCCATCCATCTGTGGGTGATGTGTGGTGGACAGTTTCATATCTATTTTTAAAGTTTTGCATATGTCTTTCATAAGTGTGGATGTGAATTGAGGTCCGCGATCCGAGATGATGGTCGTGGGTAAGCCATGATGCTTCCACACGTATTGCATATAGAGTTTCGCTAAATTAAGCAACGTGCATGTTTTGTTGCATGGAATGAGTTTGACTTCTTTTGAGAAGCGATCAACGACTGTGAGAATCGCATCGAACCCATTTGACATAGGTAAATCTGTAATGAAGTCCGCGGAGATGTGTTCCCAGGGTTTATCCGGAACTTCTAGCGGTTGAAGCTTTCCTGCGGGGGCTTTATTCCCTGTCTTGCTTTGTGCGCACACCTCGCATCTTCCTACGTAATCCTTGACATATTCTTTCATAGATGGCCACGTGTATGACCGTGAGAGTATTTCATAAGTTTTCTCGTAACCGGGATGTCCGGCTATCGGCATATCGTGTGATGTTTTTATGATTTTTGTGCGTAGGCTTTCTGGTACAAAAATTCTGTTATTCCGTTCCAGGACGCGTCTTTCTGAGATTTCATATTTTTGTTTGTCGCATAGTGTTTTGACATAACCTGAGGGGAGAAGAACCATTTCATTTCTGATTTCTTTGAGCATCTGATCTCCTATATCTGAGATCTGAACCACTGTGCTTCTGATCTTGGCAGGGTCCATGACTAAGATGCCTTTGTTATCATCTTCAATTCCTTCGGTGTGATCCTCTCTTCAGCTTAATGCGTCCGCTTTTCCCATGCTCATTCCAGGCTTGTGATGCCATGTGAAATTGAAATGAGATAGGTATTGCGCCCATCTTGCCTGTCTCCTATTCAGGTCTTGTCGTGTCATAAACCATTGGAGATTCTGGTGGTCATTCCAGATCTCGAATTCATACTTGGCACCTTCTAGATAGTGCCTCCATAGTTCCAAAGATCGTATAGCCAATAGCATTTCTTTATCTGCCACCGGATAGTTCTGTTCTTCAGGGGTCATAGAGTGTGAGTTATAGGCAACGGGGTGCCAAACTCCTTCTTTTTCTATAGATAACACCGCTCCTGTTGCGGAATCCGATGCATTGCTTTCTAAGCAGAATTTGCAATTGTTGTCTGGATAAGCGAGGATTGGTGCCGTGGTAAAGGCATGTTTGAGCTTATCGAAAGCTTCTTGGCATAGGGATGTACAATCGAACTTCTGATCTTTCTTGGTCAGGTCGTGTAGAGGACGTGTGAATTTTGCATAATCTTGGATAAATCGGCGATAGAAGTTCGCCAGGCCTAAGAACGAACGAACGTGTTTGACTGTTTTCGGAGTTGGCCATTCTAGTACGGCTTTGACCTTCTCCATGTCCATAGAGATTCCTTCTGTTCCCACGATCATTCCAAGGAAGTCCACTTCTTTGACTTTGAAATGGCACTTCTCTGGTTTGACGAAGAGATCATTTTCTTTTAATCTCTGTAGAACTTCTAGAACTATTTTGTCGTGTTCTTCGGCATTATCCGTTGATGTAAATATCATAAGGTCATCAATATAGACGACGACCACACCTTCCATATCATTAAAGAGGTCGTTCATCATGGTTTGGAATGTGGCGGGAGAGTTGCATAATCCGAAGTACATGACCAGGGGTTCGTAAGCACCTTTGTAGCAGACAAAGGCTGCTTTCCATTTGTCGCCTTCCTTGATGCGTACGTTGTTGTATCCCCATCTAAGGTCCATCTTCATGAATAGTTTTGTATGTTTTAGTTTATCCACCAGCTCGGAGATACATAAGCGGTAACGGGTAATTGTTTTTGACCGTATACTTGTTCAGGTATCTGTAATCCTGAACCATGCGCTTTTTGCCATCCTTTTTTGGGACGAAAAACATGGGGGAGGTTTGTTCCGATTTCGAAGGGCATATGTAACCTTTCACTAGCTGATCTTCGATGAATGCTGCAACCTCTTCTTGTTCGGTTGGGTTAAGCAGAATTAATCTTCCCTTTTTCAGTTTGAATGTGTCTTTGAGATCTATAGCGTGATCCCATGGCTTTCTAAGCGGCATGCGCTCTGACTCCTTCTTACTGAATACGGATAGGTACTCGTGATATTCCGTGGGAACCAGTTCCTTGGCGGTCTTTTCTGTTTTTGTTTCGAAAATAGAAGTTTGCATGTTACGGATTTTGGTTTCCATAATGTATTCCTGTTCTTCCTGTTCTTCTTCTTCTATTGATGGGAACATTCTCATCGCTTTGCAGTTTGGTGGGCATTTTCCCAGAGTGACTTCACCCTTCGACCAATTAATGTCCAGGTTGTGGGCCTTTGAAACAGACCAAACCCGATGTCCGTTGGAGGGTGCGGAGTTATAGGGCTCTTTGGTATGTTGTGGGTTTACTGGCACAAGGGCCACCACTAGCTTCGTTGAAGGACGTGTTACTCTATAAGAGAGGCTTTGTCGTCGTATTCACAAGATCACTCTGGATGCTTGGGCGAAAGAGATTGAGTATAAAAGAACTGAGGACTTAAGGTCGCTCAGTGCTAACCTAAATACTGTTACAGGATGGCAGTGCTAGGGCTAAGGGTAACTAAGTATAGTAAGTGCACTGTCATACAATAATACGTAAGTGTCCAAGGTATCGGCACATGAGGATACCGTGAGGTGATCCATGAGTACAACATGAGGATGTGGTTGGAATGGAAGAGAAGTCATCATGTATGTATGTGGCGAGATCTAAGATGTAAATGAGATCAAAGATTGATGAGATCTGCCACGATAAGAATGGAAGATCGGATCGGGAGATGCATCGGGAGATCGAGCATGGTACGAAGCCAGTTCGTAACAGCCTTTAACCATGTATATCCTAGGATCATTTCATTTTTTCCCAGGTTGGTAACTTCGGCTTCCACCCTTTCCCTGTGACCTTTATAGTCAATCATTATTTCCACCTTATGCGTTATCGATCCAGATTTGTTCAAAGAACCATCAACATTGAATACCCGTATAGGGTCGAGGAGTGGGATAAGGTTTAGTTTGTGCTTCCTGGCGAATGCTTCGTTTATGAAAACAGCACTTTGTTACAAACGTGTCTCTTGCCCCTATCTTCTTCCAACCCTATGACTCAACGAACACACAAGTATTCAACAAACCGGCCCTCATGCGGTTCTAGGACAAGTGCTTATGTAATTATGCCTCATGCTAAGGCTGTTCTCGGAACTCATTCCTATTGGCTGCCACATTGACATAGCCGATGACAGCATCTATTTAATATATCACAGATCCGATCGTGGTTAGAAGCAGTACATGTTTCCATCAAGGGACGTTCTCCTGCCACATCAATTATGACATGCCTCATTGTTACCTGACGCATCAGCGTCAAGGTGAAGCACACACTCAAAGGAAGAGCGTATGACAAGTGGAAGTAGTGATGAAAGTGTGGTTTGCTCAACCAATGAAGAGTGGTAAAAAGACAAGTAAATTTGACTAGGGGACAAGCCTCAAACGACCAAGGACCCGTTGTCCAAGGGAGCAAAAAGGACAAGTAAATTTGACTGGAGTACTACGACAGTCTACATAGGTTTATATACTAATGCATGTGTGGCTATGTAATAATTAAGTAAGCGTCGTACCATTCCTACTTGATGCTGATGCGTCAGGTAACCATGAGGCGTGACATAATTGATGTGGCAGGGGATCGTTCCTTGATGGAAACGTGTACTGCTTCTAACCACGATCGGATCTATGATATATTAAATAAATGCTGTAAGTGTGGCAGCCAATCGGAGTGCGTTCCGAGAACAGCCTTGACATGAGGCATAATTACGTAAGCGTTTGGTCTAAAACCTTTGAGGGTTGAAGACTTGAGCGTTCGTTGAGACATAGGGTTGGAAGAAGATAGGGGAAAGAGACGCGTTTGTAACACAAGGTACCAACCCCTATGATCAGTCATCCATCATTCCTTATCGTCCAATGGGATTAATAGTAGGAATGGTACAATGCTTATATAATTATTACATAGCCACACATGTACTTGTATATAAACCATGCAAACAACGCCAGTAGACTCTAACAAAGTTTACTTGGATTTCCCCTCCATTCTACTGTCTGAGCAACAGTTCTCTTTCACCACTTCCACTACACATTTGCTCAACTTTAGAGTGTTTGTTTCAGGTGATCTGTATGATCGGGTAGATTCAGGCAAGGGAGTGACGAAGTGGCGAATCACTGAGGGATTTTCACTATCGGAAACAAGGAGGATTCTGGCAGGAGGTCGAGTTGTCGATGTGGTTTTAGCTCTGGGTTTAGCAGTGATGACAGCGAAGGTGCATCGAATCGTCGAGGGATTTTCACTATCAGCAACCTGGAGGATGCTGGCAAGAGGTCGGGTGGTTCCGGGGTTAGAGGAGAGGGTGACGACGATGTAGTAGTGACGGGGTGAAGCGAACACGAGGAGAGACCGGGCATAGACGCCAACTCGAATGACGGGGACTTCACAGGTTCCTGAGATGGGAATGTAGCGGTTGGGGTGATGATACTAGGAGTTTCATTGTCCCGGTTCTCCCAGTGTGAAGGCGAGAGCTCGACCAGAGCACGAGTGATCACAGACAGAAACCTGGTATGACTAAAATTGGGGTTTGACCTGAATCTCCCATCGTCGTCCATCTTGATGGTTATGATGAATTCAGATTGGATAAAATTGAGGAGAGGAATAATGGGGCAGAAATACGGGGAGATGTGAGGTAAAATGAACATTGTCCAGCCGAATTCAGACTGAACGGCGAGGGTCTTCTGGACGGTGGGCCTGAAGATGGCGAAGTACAGATCAAAGCAAATGGCCAGTTGGTCATCGGTCTTGGGGTTCTTGGGTTCCTCGAAAAGGAGACACACCCCGAGCAGGACGTAGAAAAAAGATTCCAAGTTGTGCTCGGGTTTGTGATCTATGGGTTCTCCCGGCCCGACGTGACTCAGTTTGGTGGCCATCCAAGGCCATGTTCCCTGGTATAATGTCAGATCAAGAATGGAAATGAAAGAGAGAGAAAACACACCGTTCAATGAAGCTTATCGTTCGCATCATACACTGCTCCTGGTAGTGTATCCTTGCCTGTGGGGATGACGATATTATCTGTACTTTGTAGTTCATTCAACAGAACAAAGACGATGTCGTCTTCTCGCTTGACAGGAACCACGTCCAATGGGCAAGATTCTGATTCTTGCTGGGGGTGTTGTGCCGATGGTGTTCGGACAGGCTTGGTTGTGTCAGTAGGAGACTCGGGTGGCGAGGGTGAAGCTGGCAGGGACAGATCAGGATGGTCAAGCATCAGTAAAACACCTTTTTTGGCACAGTGCCACAGTGGGTACAGTGCACTACAGTAAACTACAAAATTTTACAGTACTAAAATGCTTGTCCAACAGTAAATAAATGGAGTTTTAAACACTTTTTTCATCACTGTAAAAAGGGGGACCTATCTGTGCACTGTGTGACTGTACATCACTGTACAGTGCTGCACAGCTCCGAAGGGTTTTACTGATGAGAGTGGGGGCTGCATAGCCCCAATCGGCCAGAAGGCCACGACGAGGCCACCACTTGTGGATTAAACCCTGCAGGGTTTCCCGAAGGTCCTCATTGTATTCATTTTCCGATTGGGGCAAGCTCCATAGGATGTCTTCAAGTAAATGCATTTCCGCTCCCAATGAAAACAGCAGATTAAATAGGCTGATATCGCGATGAAGTAGTTTAGCGAGTTGAACCGCGTCACGATGTGCTGAATAAGTTGTAAGTAAAGATCCATCGCAATCAAGGAAACGACTCACCACTTATGCAGCCATGAAACCTGATTAGTAGCTCTGCGAGGGAAGAAAATTCAAATATGGGGTAGCCCCTAGGCATTGTTACCAAACAAGATAAGACGCGCAATTGGTAATTGTTTGGCGTATCCATGCCGAGGAGCATGCGCAGAATATGAGTGGAGTTTGTGAGGATGTCATTCGTGAGGGGGTGTGCCGTTTGCACAAGCTCCTCGTGGATCAATTGTGGCACTCCGGCCACCTGGGCATCGTTCAGCATCAACAAAATTTTACCCTCAGTGTATCGCCGCAACAGGTCTATGAAGCAATCCTTCACGATGACCTCTTGCTCAATTCCTGACCAAAGGAACCGACCACTCCAAACCGTTGTGCCCTGACCATGTAAAGACCCAGCTATGAAAATCAATTCGATGACATTGATTGATGCCTCCGACCCGTCAAGTAGTGTAATGTCGATGTCCCTCGTCCTGTTCTTGACCTCGTGAACTGAACGATCAAAGCCAAGAGTTATGCGTTGTGTGAAGGTAATACCGAGAAGGATCCGGAGGAACAATTCAGGTGAGTTGTGTATGTTGATTGGATGGGTGGAAACAGAACCGCCGCGATCGAACAATGTGAAGACGATGTCTTCGCCTAAAACTCATAAGCAGGGTGTGGTGTGACGTCTGTCTTGCGCCTGGTGCAAGAAGGTGACTTTTCCAACGAGTTCAATAAACGACTCCTTCGGCTTATCCGAACTCTTCATTTCACCGATAGAAAGCATGTCAACCCACATGTCGATTTTCTTCTCACCCGCTGGCGTACGACACAGGATCAGATCTGGCTTCCATATTGCATCACAGCCGGCGAGGCACTTATTGGCTGCGTTTCCGGTCCACTCTCTGTCAAAGCAAGTCAATTCAGAAATCACCATGACCTTAGTCTAGCCGCCTTGTTTTATACGTTGGGTGAATGTTTGGTTGTCTAGCGATAACATGCTGGATAATTGCGTTGAAGAGGTTGGCCATAGTCGTTTCTGTGACCCTCGTCTGCGTAGGTAGTATGAAACGATTGTCAGAGTAGACCACAGAAGGTAAGGAATGAAAGATTGATGATATTGTCAGTATCGAAGCATCAAGCCCCGTGGTCCGAAAGGCATCATTGTTGAAGATTCTCGCATCTGAAAAAAAGCCGTCGAGAAAACCAGTCGTTTGTGTCACATCGAGTATGCAATGGAGCGCATGCGTGTCGTTTTCAACAAGAGGATCCATCATAATACGATAGAGATCCTCTTTGCGCCGCAACAAAGGTGGGTTGGAAGCGAGCTACGAGGGTCAGTGAGGTCGGTCTCGAAACCATGTTTCATTGGATGCACCACTAGTGGTGACAGCGGCGTTCCGTGTGAAGTCAGTGGACGCTAATCAGAATAGGAAAATCGTTTGTCCAGTACGTTTCTGGCAAAATCTGAATGTATGTATATCTTTGAGTGCTTCATGATAGCAGGGCAGTCGTGACGGATGGCTTCAAGGTGAACAGTAAGATACAACAGGATGGACCAGTACTTATTTATCCGATACCATCGATTACATTACTAATTAGACAACACATAGTAAAATTCCTTTGGCCAAAATTTGTTCAGCCAAAACTCGCTGGACAATTTGTAGCTGTTTTCTTTTGTTAAGCGGGGGTGCGCTTCCTTGCCAAAATGGGGAATTAAATGCGCGGGTGACCGTATGTGAGAGACAGGGATGACACTGCCGATTTGAGTCCCATTTGATTTGACGGCCCGTTGAAGCAGATGCATCCCCGTCCCACTGTGAATGTCATTGGAGAATTCTCGGCGCTGAACCACATCGAAACACTGAACATATGCTGCGAAGTAATCAGCGTTTTGAGGACGGAAAATGAGCCTAAGTTGAACGACGTTATGACCTATCATCGGGAGAAGTCAGAAACAAATCACGCATGATGAATGATCAAATCATACCCTCAACACCTCGCAAGGGCCAGTCACTTTCTGAGCCAGGGCTTGTGATGACAGTGTCGTGGAGACCGTGAGGGTGATCGGAGGAGGGTGGGAGGGCTCGCAGAGTTTGCAGGACATCAACTTGGCCGCCGCCGTGGTAGAGGTGCTGCTGTAGACGGATCTTGTACCATATTTGAATGTGGTCGAAGGGGAGCGGACAGTGAGGGTCCTGGGTTCTAACGCCAGCAACTGGGTGTCCTGAGTTGTCTTCGATACATTGCAAAAAATCTCTGATAGCAGGACGGAGGTCCAGGATTATAAAATGAGCGGCAGCCTCGTCTATGGTCATGTGAAGGGAAGACTTTGTCCCAATGTGAAAAGCTGTAGTGGAGGTGGCGAAGGTGCGATGAGGCTTGGGAGCATTCAGAATAAGGCCGCAAGCAAGAGAATCAGCGGTGGAGAAATAATCAACCATCGAACGAAATGACTGTAGGTGCTGACTTGGATATGAATCATCATCGAAGTCTGTGTTGTCTTCATCTTCCCTGCCCAGATCGTCGTTCTCCGACTCCCGCGTGGCTTTCATGTTCCGGGTCTCAAGATAAGTAGCGAGATCGAAGTGAAAGCATTTGTCCGAGCGGTCAAGCCACCGAGCAATCTGACTGTAGTAGTTTTGATTATTACCCATCCTAGCTGGAGTCTTGATTTCCTGGATGTGGGCATGCTCGGTAGCGTTGGTGGACCATTGCATAATGGGTCCAGAATGCTGGATGTCCGAAACCACACTTTGTAGTAATTCCAACTTTGGTATCCCCCACCTGGAAGATTCCTTGCGACCACCAGCATCTACAATGGCATCCTTGTTCTGGTGAAACAGTTGAAGAGCTTCTGTTAACCGGTTCAGCGATTGATCAGAGAACGCAGGAGCTTGGGCGAGATAATGAAAGTCAAGTAATGCGCAGACGGCAATGAGGAATCGGAGGGGAACAGCGCCGGCAATGGCACCTACAATATAACGCTGCACGGCACGGTGGTCGCGCCCGGTGACCTGCTTCAAATTGGGGATACTGTCGTAAAAGGTGCGGTATCCAATGGCAGTCTGCAGAAGGGAAAAATGAAAGTCCAATTCGGAAGCCGACACCACTTCAATGCACCACTTAACGTCGTGATCCCAGGAAAACCAATGAAAATGGTGCAGTGATTCAATGTGAAGGAAGCGCAAGGGGCAGCTCAGTGGCCATTGATACCTATACGGCGTCACAACCCCATTCAACGAGAGGGTTTTGGCATGCTTCACGAACTCTTTGTACTTGCTGGGGGAGCATTTCTCGGAAGCTTGACGGATGGCAGCGAGGGTATGCGATCCAGTATGCAGGCTATGGCGGACCGGGTCTCCAAACTGTTTGGATGTTGCTGTTGTGAGTGGGGACACCTTTGGACCTACATAAGCAATCAGAGTTAACTCTGGAGTGTCAGCAATGTGAGCTGCGAGTGGTGTATAGCAGTAGCAGAGATTCCCAACGGGGTCACTCATCATGTACCCAACTTGGACAGCAATCTTGAGCGGTTCCAGAACACAATGCAAAGCTGCATGAAAAAGTCTGTCTTGTAAAAGGCTGCGAACGCGAGTGTGCTTGTGGGTGAACTTTGGTATGGGAAGAAGAGCAAGGAGCAAATAAGTATGCAGTGATGTCTTGCAACGAATCTCGGGATTGATGTTTGCCAGGCTGATGTTACAGAAAATCTGGATTCTCCGGAAGCGGAAACTATGGAAGTACCAACGGAACTTCCAGAACCATCTTGGCGAACATCTCCTATGTCATTTGACTCTTACTACGACGACATCACTCCTCTTTCCTTACCTGGAATGATCCTTTCCTATGGAGCTCCTTCTGTGTCTCCTTTTTTCTCTTTCGGCCTTTCCCATTCTAACCTCCATTGGGATACATTAACACATCCGCTTTCAGAACTTCCCGATGTGTTAACTTCCTTATGAAGTACTTTTCCTTTCCTAGAAAGCGGAACTCCGTTCCCCTTATGTCTAACCTCTCTTATGTTCCTTTCCCTCCTCCAAAAGGACATCCTTCTCCTCCATCGAACTCTTTCAACTAGTTTCCCCGTTTATCCACCTAGCCTCCTATAAATACCCAATGACCTGTACAGTAGTTCCCCAGCTAGTTCTACGCAATACAAGTGTAGTTCTAAGACTCACTCCGAGCAACTTAGGAAGTTGTTTTCGAGAACTCCATCGTTCATCCTACCGTTCCGCCCGGAACCTCCCGACCGGAACCACCAAAGATTGTCTCAGTTCTATGCTTAGCGTAACAGCTGATGAGGACGGGGTAAGCCATCCGATTCCCACTGATGACCGATATATTTGTCTTGTCTGAAGCCAGGACGACTCCTAACAGTGTCCCGCCTGGGGGGATCTCATCCTAGCGTTCATGTGAACCAGTTTACTACAGACAAAATTTAGATAACTCACCTGCATCACCCACGCACAATCCCTGCTAAGCCAATCTTCATATATACAACAAATTCGCACAGAGGACGACCAGACTTTCCGGGGAACAAAAGATATGTGGGGCGCGAGCAATGGATTGCTTAGCAGGGCTTGTAAACACTCCAATGGATGGCGATAGAAGAGGCGGACCGGTTGCTTGGTGTGGTATTTGGGTTCTAATCATTCGCATAGCCATTTTGGGCCAGCTGGAAGTGTCTCAACACGCGCCCGAAGATCTTTGGATGTCCGAAACGAAAGTGCAAGTTTCTTGATCTTGGGATTCGGTTCAGGAAAGCTTGCAGAAACAGGATAAATGCTCACTTACAGCATTCAAGGATAATAAAGAATCGATAGCTGCCATACTAAGTCCTGAACACAGGCACCAAGAAACAAACTGAAACAGACACTCTAAAGTCGAGCGTATGTGTAGTGGAAGTGTAAAAGAGAAGTGATGCTCAAGCAGTAGAATGAGGTGTAAGAACCAAGTAAACTTTGATAGAGTCTACTGGCGTTGTTTGCATGGTTTATATATGAATACATGTATGGTTATGTAATAATTAAGTAAGCGTCGTACCATTCCTACTATTAATCTGGTTGGACGATAAGGAATGATGATGACTGGGCATAGGGGTTGGTTCCTTGATGCTGATGCGTCAGGTTACCATGAGGCATGTCATAATTGATGTGGCAGGAGAACGTTCCTTGATGGAAACGTGTACTGCTTCTAACCACGATCGGATCTGTGATATATTAAATAGAGGCTGTCATTAGCTGTGCGTTGTGGCAGCCAATAGGAATGGGTTCCGAGAACAGCCTTAGCATGAGGCATGATTACGTAAGCATTTGGTCTAAAACCTTTGAGGGTTGAAGACTTGAGCGTTCGTCTTTGGTTTGTCATAAGGTTGGAAGAAGATAGGGGAAAGAGATGTGTTTGTAACACTACCCCCCTTCTGTGGTGAGGCTCCTGAATCACCAGCGTCTAGCCAGTTCATCGGGATATCTTCTTCTCGTGGTTCACATAGGTTTTCGTTTAAGTTAAACATAGAGTTAAAATCTTGGAATGTCATATTACGAAGAGGACGTGGGTTTTGTGGGTATTTTTTGTGATATTCGGTGATCGCCACCGGTGCGTTCATCAAATTGCTTTTCTTTTCCCATGTTTGATCTTCGTCGGCATAGCCCTTCCAGTGAACAAGGTATTCGAAGGATCTTCCCTTCATCCGAGAGTTGACTATGTAATCAACTTCGTACTCCTCTTCATGGTCTTCCGTAACAAGAATTGGTCCGGGTCTTACGGCTTCCTGCCCTGGCAACCTTTCCTTATATGGCTTGACTCGTGTAAAATTCACGACAGGGTGTATTTTCATAGTTTTGGGTAATCGCAGTTCTACCGCGTTAGGACCCTTCATATCGGTGATTTCATATGGTCCAATCCACTTTTCGGTCATCTTCTTGGAAGCGCGAGGCAACCTCAGATTATCCGTAGCGAGCCAGACCTTGTCTCCTATTACATAATTCGGGGCATCGGAGCAATGCTTATCTGCTTGAGTTTTCATATATTCTTGTGCTTTCTCGAGGTTAGCATGTGTTTCTTTTAGCATATTTTCCATATTTGCAGCCCATTCTTCGGCCGCAAGTGCTTGCATAGTGTGCTGTTCTATTCCCATCCTAGGGATGTAAGAGCGTGTGACTTCAAAGGGTGTCTTCTTGGATGCCGTGTGCTTCTTTGCGTTATACGAGAACTGTGCAATTGGTAACCAATCTGACCATGTGTCTTGGTTCTCTGAGCAATATAGCCTTAGGTATTGTCCTATTTCCCTATTGATGCGTTCTGTCTGACCATCCGTTTGGGGGTGATGCGCGGTTGACATGGATGTTTTTATTTTTAGTGCGTTGCATAAGT
>JBBPMD010000808.1:0-13422 GCA_038090095.1 Zangia roseola | reverse complement strand
ATACATTAGTCCATGGACCTATTTTTCATACTTTGCATTCATTTGCTCTAATGATTACTTTGGACTCATGCAGGTGACTTTGTTCATGCTTGTATTCAACATATTTCAACATCCCTTGTGAGAAAACTTGTCCTCACCCTTGCATCATTGTCATTGTCATTGTCATTGTCAGCATTTGTCTTGTACTCATCCCCACGCACGGTCTAACAAGCCACTGATTTGCACTTCCCATCATTCACCACTTCACCCTTACTTGCCCTGTGGTCACCAACACCAGCCCTCATGTACATATGTGAGTGCAAACTCACCCTTATGGCCAAACCCTCACTCCACCCTTGCCTTATCTAGCCCCATCCCACCTTACCATCTTGCCTAACGAGGGCTCTCAAGTCCCTAACCCTCCCCTCCCTCTCATCTTGACATGACATGATACAATGACAATGATGACAATGATGCAATAACCACTATAACACAGTTATTGTGTCATTGCTGCTCTCGCCTTTGTCTCACCTCACCCTCACCTCACCCTGGTCCTCACCTTGCCTCTCCTCCTGGCCTTTCCCTTGCCTCTCCCCTTGCCTGACAACTATGATGACAATGCAATTACCACAGTTATTGTGTTGTCATTACCTTCGCCTCACCCTGCCTAACGACGACATGACAACTGCAGTTATCACATTGCCATTGCCTTCCACACCTGTCTCGCTGCATTTGACAGGCAACCTGCAGGTCAACCCATACCCATTCCTACAGGTGTGTACCCACCCTGGGTATGGATACAGGTAAGCACTGGGACACCCATGGGTTATCCGTTGAATGATGTAAAGTGTGCTTGAAGACAAGCACACAGGTTAGTTTTTAGGGTGAAGGGTTCTTCCCAAGAGGTTCTAGGGAGAGTAGGATAGAGAGGAAGGCTGAAGGTGACCACCCAAGCTATCAGAAAGCTGGTCTGACAATGAGAAATGAGGTCCAAAGATACAAAAGGAAGTCCAAGAACAATTTGACAAGACAGCAGTTGGTAGGACTACACACGGGGATGAGTATGAGATGAGTGAGGATGCAGATGATGAAAATGATGATAACGTGGGGTAAGGACAAGTTTTCTTGCAAGGGGGACGACAATGAGAGACACAGAAGGGGATCCAAAAGATGCTATTTCATATCCTGTCACATGGCTTTATAGTCTGGGCATACCCAAGACTTGACACAACATGATGATACTATTTCATGTCCTGTCACATGGCTTTATAGTATGGGCATACCCAAGACTTGACATAACATGATTTGAAATAGTAGAAATATAGTAATGGTAATCAGAAAAAGGGAAGTATAAGTCAAAAGCATAAGTCAATGTTGAAACATACAAAATACGAGTGCAACCAAGTTGCCTGCATGTGTCCAAAGTAATCATTAGGTCAAATAAATGTTAAGTATGAAAAATAGGTCTGCGGACTAACGTGGACATAAAAACAAGTAAGGCAGATCAATGTAAACACAATAGAAGAAAGTCCTTCAAGTGGGAGAAGTGCACAACATGTACTGATGACTTTCTGGGGGAGTCATAGATGCTAGATATGACAGATTTCAATAGTAGGGAGCTCAGCTCCTCTACATCCAAGGGAGTCTTTGATGCTGACTGTCCCCAGTCAGTCATGTGATGTGCAGCACCACTCCACCTATTGTTGATGTGGACTAACTGACTACAGCGGAGTTTGAATCATGGAGGTATAATAAGTGAGATGCGACTCGTCTGTCTTTATCTTTCACTCCTACCTCACCACTACACACCATGACAAGTACACTCAAAAAGCTCAAAAAATTCACCTAACTCCCCATGCTCATGCCCAAGCAGTCAGAGGCAAAGGATGAACTTGATGCCACCATAGCTGTGGTGCAGGTCAAAGTGGACACAAGACTGGAGGAGGATGTGTGGATCGAGATGAAGGGTGAGTGGGTGGAGGAATGGGAAAGGGTGATGGTGAGTAACTCACCACCTCAGCATCATACCTGGCTAATGAACATGTAGGAGAGTTAACTGCGGCACTGGAGGCTGCAACCATGGCAGGGGTAGAGGCCATTGTGCCTCCCCAAGTCACCACATGTTTCCTCTTGTCGTCTTATTGCATCCAGTACAGGATGCTTGCCTCGGTGCAAGGACTGAGCCGCAACCACAAGATGAAGGTGTGTGAGGTCACAGAAGTGTGAGGACGTGAAGAAGCGGAGGCATGCAAACATGAGAGGGAAGCAGTGACCCTGCGCTATCAAGAGGAGAAGACGAGCACAGGGGGAGTGTTCAGGTTGCCCAGTGGACCGTTGTCCACAGGTCTTCAGTAACAGGAGAAGGAGCTGGAGGAGTCACACACCATGACCATCAAGGTGCCTGGTGGCAAGTGGAAGGTGAGTAACCCACTGTCATCACATTTGGGTCAAGCTGACAGTTTTGACAGTGCACCTTCCCTCTCTTTTTCCCTGATGAAGAGGAGCTTGAAGAGGTCGAGGACATTGAAGACATCATGCACGATGATCCATGTGCTCATTGTGCAGAATGCATGGTTATGTGCCAAGGCAAGCCCGGTCTGGCTTGCAATCCCTGCAAGGCCAAGAAGGGTCCTTGCAAACATTCATCAGGACGCAGTCGGATGAGAAAGGGGAAGGGAAAGGGGAAGGCGATTGAGTTGGCACTGTAGAGGAGCAGAGCTCCCTACTATCAAAATCCATCATATCCAGTGTCTATGACTCCCCCAGAAGGTCATCAGTATGTGTTGTACACTTCTCCCACTTGAAGGACTTTCTTCTATCGCGTTTATATTGATCCACCTTAGTCATTTTTATGTCCACATTAGTCCACGGACCTATTTTTCATACTTAACATTTATTCGACCTAACAAATACTTTGGACACGTGCAGGTGACTTTGTCACACTCACATTTTGTATGTTTTGATATTGACTTATGCTTTTGACTTATGTTTCCCTCTTTTGATTACTGTTACTATGTTTCTGCTATTACAAATCATGTCATGTCAAGTCTTGGGTATACCCGGACTATAAAGCCATGTGACAGGATACAAAATAGCATCTTTTGGATCCCCTTCTGCATCTCTCATTGTTGTCCCTTTGTGAGAAAACTTGTCCTCACCCCTGCATCATTGTCCTTGTCCTTGTCTGTGTCCTCGCTCGTCTTGTACTTGTCCCCATGTGCAGTCCTACCAACCGCTGTCTCGTCAACTCATCCTTGGACTTCTTTTCATATCTTCAGACCTTGTTTCTCATCATCAGACCAGCGATCCAATAGCTTGGGTGGTCACCTTCAGCCTTTTTCTCTATCCTACTCTCCCTAAAACCTCTTGGGAAGAACCTTTCACCCTAAAACTAACCTGTGTGCTTGTCTTCAAGCACACTTTACATCATTCAGCACTAAAAAGTAAGTGATTCAGTTCCCTCTTGACGATCTAATCTGTGTTGTAGAACTGCTTATCCAGAACACCCTAGCAGGCCCATTGCAACGGGTCCTGTCTGCAGTCATCCAGGTTGAGTACAAGGATGGCAACCAACCACCCAAGTGTTTAAGGCCACCAATGTCACTGCCAGCAATGCTACTCAAATAACAGTGACATGTATCAAGGCTGGACTGCATCTTAAACAGGTGCAGTTGAAGAGTATGGAGGCAGATATTGCATATCTGTACAGGGAGCTGGAGGTAGTGAAGTGGGAGATGGGTTTCAAATAGATAGTACCAAGTAGAGTAGATCTTCGTAACTTCCCTTGATATCCAATGTTACACTAAGCATAGAATTGAGACAGTCTTTTGTTGGTTCCAGATGGAAGGTTCCAAAGCGGAACAGTAGGATGAACAATGGAGTCTTGACAACAACTTCCTAAGTTGCTCGGATTGAGTCTAAGAACTACACTTGTATTGCATAGAACTAGCTGGAGAACTACTGTACAGGTCATCAGGTATTTATAGGAGTCTGGTGGATAAATGGGGGAACTAGTTGAAAGAGTTCAACGGAGGAGGAGGATGTCCTTTGAGCCAGAAGAAGAATACATGGAAGAGATAGACATAAGGGGAACGGAGTTCTGCTTCTAAGAAAGGAAAGATACTTTATAAGGAAGCTAATACATCTGGAAGTTCTGAAAGTGGATGTGTTAATGTATCCCAATGAAGGTTGGAATGAGAAAGACCAAAAGAGTAGAAAGAGGCTGGAGAAGGAGGACCATAAGATAGAATCATTGCCAGTAAAGAAAGAGGAGTAATATCATTGTAGTAGGAGTCAAAAGACATAGGAGATGCTTGCCATGATTGTTCCAGAAGTTCTGCTGGTACTTCCACTTCTAAAGAATCTGGATTTTCTGTAACAACAACCTTGCCTCCTATCCCCTTAACAAAGATTGATCTTTTATAGCCTCAAAAATGCTAGCTAAAAATAAGAATGGACCTGTCCCTACATATATTGAACCCTTTGAACATGATGGTAACAATTACTAAGCCCAATAAAATAAGCTAAGTAAATGGCACAACTTTCTCCTCCTTCTACTATCAGTAATCATGGTATATCATGTCAAAACATTAACCCAAAACCATACCAGCATTTTTCATGAGGGTTTCTTCTGAATCCATTGAGCACATCTACAAGTCCCAGAAAAATCACCTTCATATTGGTTTTGCATCCATGCCTCTAATCACCTTGTTTGATTTTTATCTCAACAACCCAACTGCCAACTTCCTTCATCAAGAGATCAAAATTCATTATATACTTTGCTAGGCCATCCATCATTTTCATTTTGTATTTTAATTCCAGGATGACCATATAAATGTCTGGCCATTGTGATTGCCCCTTGATGGTAGTCCAGAGAACTCCAAGCACAACCAAAAGGCTTCCTGTTCCTGGCTTCAAATTGACTGTAAAATTGATCAGGCTCCATCCTCTTTCCATCCCACATGCAGAAATAGCTAATCCAAGAAAGGCCTGTATTAGGAAAAATTCAAATCAATATGGCAAGGCATCTCAACTCACCTTCTATGTATCTCCATGACTTCTTTGTGACATATGACTCCAACTAACAATGCCTCTGCTTCTCACAGCTTGCCTCTGACAAGCTTTAATAGGGCCAAAATGCTGTCCATGTCATTCAATTTATTGATTCTATCATTGGTACACCTTTCTAATCAGAAATGCCTTCAGTCATCACCATAGAAATAACTTTCTTGGTAACCTCTGTTACGAACGCACATCTAGCCCCTATCTTCTTCCAACCTCATGACACAAAACCAAAGACGAACGCTCAAGTCTTTAACCCTCAAAGGTTTTAGACCAAATGCTTACATAATTATGCCTCATGTCAAGGCTGTTCTCGGAACACATCCTGATTGGCTGCCACAATAACACAGCCTGAACAGCATCCTTTTAACATATCACAGATCCGATCGTGGTTAGAAGCAGTACACGTTTCCATCAAGGAACGTTCTCCTGCCACATCAATTATGACACGCCTCATGGTTACCTGACGCATCAGCATCAAGGAACCAAACCTTATGATCAGTCATCCATCATTCCTTATCATCCAATGGGATTAATAGTAGGAATGGTACGATGCTTATGTAATAAATACACAGCCACATGTAAAGTAGTATATATACCTATGAATCAACGCCAGTAAACTCCATCAAAGTTTACTTGGCTTTCTACACTCAAACTACTTGATTGAGAACACTCTTCTCACACTCCACTTTACACTCAGCCTTTATCATTTGGTTGTTTGTTTCACCTCTTGCAATTAGAATTCTATTCTGTGCTTACACTGCCTCATTAGCCTTTTGTTTATTTGTTTCTGTCACTGGCCTCCTGACAAGCCCCTCACCCCCATCATGAACTCACACCCCAACAAGTGTTTCTCCCTCCTTGTCAGATGATTTACAAGCAAGAGGGGTATAGCATTATGTAGACAAACCTCCTTTCAGCTTATAGTCCATCTGAGCAAATGAAAGACCCCCTACAATACCACATACATTTGATACAGTCCAAAAAACCTACATCAACATATGGTTGATACATTAAAAGTATTCTATTATCAACATACATGAAATTTCATGCCTGTATATATTACATATGTAACATATACACACTTCACATTGACAAAAGATAATTGGAACATGAATGATGTTGTAGCATATTGGGGGGGATCATAGGAATAAGTTGGGCTGCAAATGTGGTTATGTAACAGAGTTACATAGTTCCTGCTGTCATTAGTCTACAAGCCAAGATGAGCTCTAGGAAATCAACAAACACCATGTCAGTAGCATCAAAGGCCAGCTCTTCTGATACCTTTGGAGTGAAGGGAATTGTGTGTTACAAACACATCTATTACCCCTATCTTCTTCGACGTTTATGACCCAAGATTTGTGCAAGTCACTCAAGGACCTGCCCTCATGTGATTCTAGTCACGTGACATCACATGACGTATAACCCTAAATATTATTTCTCTCCTATGCTTTCAGACTTATCATGTTACACGCCCCACAGGCATGATTCAGATCGGATCGTGGTCAGATCTAAGATGGAATCTCATGGGAACATTCACAGGGAATGCTTCTCTTCCATTCTGCCACATCCTCATGGATCAACATATGGTTACAACGTGTATTCACATGGATTACTTCTTTCTTATCTTTCAATAGGACAATTACCTAGAGTCGTACGATGCGACACCATTATGACTAAGCTAGTACTCATAGTAGTATATATATGCTCCTGTACATGGCAAAAGACCCCAATCAAGTTTACTTGCATCTTCTCCTCTTAAACTCGCTTGAGCAAAGCTTTCTACATTCACACTTCCACTACAAATGCTCTCGCATTTTTCGAGTGTTTCGTTGTGCAGAGGCAAGGCCCAAGTAAGTCTTTTTGTTATGATGTTGAAGAAGTGATTGCTACTCAAACCTTGACCAATCTAGAGTATTATATCTCTGGTCTAGAGAAGACAGTTTCTCACCAAACAGAAGTCATGGATGATCTTCACTCCAGAGTCAGTGGGGTTCAAGCCAACATAGTGACCAGAAATTCTAGGAGGGAACTGAATATTATGCTGGTGGTCACCATTTCTGAGTTGCATCTGGAGGAATTGGGATATGCAAGTTGAAATCCTCACTGTCATGAGGAGTATGTGGAGCACATTGTCCCACATTCTCTCACACTTTGCAAGAAATGATTTCACCTTGGGAATGTCCCAGCAAAGTGAGCCCCCACAGTCTATACTTGCAAGCTGGTAAATGCTCACCAGGTGATAGAACATATGTTGCTGGCATTCACTGAAGGGTCTTTCATCCAAGAAACTGTAACCCTGGATGTCATTTGAGAGATTGTCAGCAATTTAGAATCCTTGTAGAACAATCCTGTAATATGGTCATAGCCATCCAAATGCTGTCGATCAGGCTTTTGAGCCCTTCTTGAAGGTGGGAGAGTGACATCATTTGAGTGCTGATAGTAAATGGTTGGTAATCTCCAAATATAGTGACCTTGGGGTCCTTGACTTCCAAAAGCACTAGTGAAAAAGCATACTAGGACAGTTCTGTCACCATGTTAAAAGGTGGTTTTCCGAGCTTTAATGTTAATGTATGTAATTTTTTCAGTCATCTATGACCTGGGATTAGTACTTGTGTTTTTTTTTTTCACAGCCAACTCACTTAACTAGCTCCAGCTCACTGCTGTAATCCTCAATGAATGTCTGTAAAAGTGTTGCCTGTCATATGATATATTTTGTTTTGCCAAATCTGGTGTGAGTGACAATGGCTCATAGAAATGACTGTTTGCCTGCAAGGCTCTCAATCAGAGCCATTGCTGAATGATGTCCTTCCAAGTGCCTCCAGTGCCTTGGATGGACATCATACTCCAGAGAAGCTGTTGGCAGCATGAGATTGCCTTGGTCTCATTTTTCTTTTTGAAAGTGTCTTTTAACAACTGCATTTTGGACTGGTGCTCCCTTCACATGATGGAGTGAAATCCTTTGTGGCTTGGATTGGTTAATGAAGACCAGAGAATCACTATCAAGAATTCCTTAGTAAAGACAGGGTATTCTTTGTTGGAGGCTGGAGACTGCTTCCAGTATGTTGAACTGTGGATATGATCCAAGTTTAGCAAGCAGCCTGAGCACTCACTGGCAGGTTTGAGTGAGATCACTTATCCTTTGCTCAATATGTCATCCCCATGCATCAATACCTTCAATAAGGTCAGCTTGCTGGAATGGCCCTCTAATATATTACTGCCAACTTCAAAGACCTTGTTGACTGTGTCTTCTAGAGCTGGGAGAATGCTGCCAAGCTCCTCTTTGTTGCATTTACCTTTGAGAGCTGATGCTTTCATATGGAGGACCTTGCTAGCGTGGACTTCAGGCAAGTGATCAGCCCATCTTGTGATCCTCAGAATAGCAGGAGGTGTTCTTTTCAATGCTGATCACAGTCTCATCACTTGGATCAGAGGATAAGGTAATCAGGTGTTTGATTGCCTGGTATAAAGGCAGTGAAACACTCGAAAAATGCAAGAGCATTTTAGTGGAAGTGTGAATGTAAAGTGCTTTGCTCAAGCGAGTTTAAGAGGAGAAGATGCAAGTAAACTTGATTGGAGTCTTTGTCATAGAGTACAGGAGTATATATACTACTATGAGTACTAGCTTAGTCATAATTGTTGTCACATCATACGACTCTAAGTAATTGTCTGATTGGAGGATAAGAAAGAAGTAGTCCGTGTGAATACATGTTGTAACCATATGTTGATCCATGAGGATGTGGCAGAATGGAAGAGAAGCATTCCCTGTGAATGTTCCCATGAGATTCCATCTTAGATCTGACCACGATCCGATCTTTGATCTAGCCCATGCCTGTAAGGCGTGTAACATGATAAGTCCGAAAACATAGAAGAGAAATAATGTTTTAGGATTATACGTCACATGATGTCACATGACTAGAATCACATGAGGGCAGGTCCTTGAGTGACTTGCACGAATCTTGGGTCATAAGCGTCGAAGAAGATAGAGGTAAAAGATGCATTTGTAACAGGCAGCACCTGGCTCACTTTTGCTGACTTGTCTACCTCAAAATATGCCTTTCCAATCCCATGGAACACCTTGCAGGGGCAGTAGATAGACAGCTGGAGTGGTGGCTGTTTGTATTGATTGCACTCATGCTTTTTCATGGTGTCCTTACTTTTGGCAGTGTATGTACAACTGTTGAACCCACAAGTAAAACCTGGCTTTGGGGGAGACAAACCCTATATGAGGGGGTCACCTGGCCTTGAAAGTGGGACTCAGTTGGACTGGCCATAGATGTGACAACTGTCACAGAAAGCCTGGAATTCTTCAACAGTCTTGGGTAGGATAGTGTTACAATATGTAAGACTGGGTAGGCCTTAGCATAGACTCAAAAGGCTTGTAGAGACTGAGGGAAGACGAGTAGGTAGCAATGCTTGACAGGCAATACTACACATGAGGGTTCAAGGGTAAGGTCGCGCTAGAAGTAGCCGGCTTAAGGAGGATCCAAGAATGGCCAGACAATCGAGCATATGATTGAGTGGATCAAGAATAGAGAATACAAGAGTATAGACAAAGGTTTAGATAGTGTTAGGGGATGGGCACAGACCATGACCTGATGTATCCAAGACAATAGAAGAGAGGAGTCATAGCAATGAAGATCAGAAGTGTGAGTCATAGGCTATGAGTCGAGGTACAAAATGAGCGAAGGATGACGAGAGATAAATGATGTAAAGTATGTGTCCATCGGATCAATGGAATTAAGGTGAGTCAACGAGAATGGCATAAGCAGGACTCATACAGCATACACATAAGCCTGAAGGCAGTGTCTGTGGTTATAGGTGGTGGTGAAGTAATAAGAAAGACAAAAGGAAAAAGAAAAAGTAACAGATAGTGGCCTTGTGTTGGCCTTTGCAGTGTCCCTTAGCAATGTCTAATGTCAAACAAATGCTACAAGTGCAGCAAATGAAGACATCCAGGCCACAATGAAACCAAAGGCCAATGGTGTTGAGTACACCACCTCCCTCAAGATAGACAGCCTTTGGGTCAATGATGACGAGGTCATTTTCATTGCCTGTGTCACATTGAAAATCAGTGAGTCACATATACTTCATTGACAACGGCTTGACTTACAGCTCTCTTCCATTACAAGGTTGGCTGGTGAGGTCATATAAGGGGGATTGCTTGAGTACCATCATGGATGATGTGATGGGAATGATAGGTTACAACATAAACTTATTGACATGGTGGACTGTTGCTGTTACGAACTCATGCAAAACCTATGCTCAGAACAGAACCCTATTGGCTGCCACACTACACACAGCCTTTGGATCTACCATCCAATAGGATAAGTTCCAGATCACATGACACAAGGCTATGCACCTTATCTATGACATTCTAACCAATAGCAATATGTCCTCTTATCTATGCACAGACCACATGCCAAATAGATACACACAATGTATAGTAGTATATATACCATGAATCCAACACCAGAGAACTCTAACAAAGTTCTCTTGGTACTCTCACCACAAAAGCCTTACAAAGCTTTAGAGACTTTTTCCTTCACCACACAACTTACTTGAGTCTTATGGTTGCTTCAGCTACTGGCTGAGCAGTATCAACAGACATTTCCAACACTCCTCTTGGATCCTCAGGTACCAGTGGGGCTAGATGAGGTTGTACAGAATATCAGGGGTAATATCATACAACCAATGAAGATACTTACCCAGTGACTCTTCAAAAATAGTCAAGCTGTCAGAGACATGGTAGATGTCACAGACATGCTTTGTGGCTCAGTCCCTCCTGTTGGTTGAGACTATGCAGCCTGGGAAGAGACAAAGGAGTTTTCCTCCTTCAACATGAAAACAAAATCTTCTGATGGTGAGTTTGAAAGTAACAGTATTGACATGGTAGTTCCAGTTGTGTTTCTTTCCAGGAGCACCACTAGGAGCAAGACAGTTGGAGATGGTACACAGTGGGGAGGGGGTGGGCATAGGCATAGGGAGCAATAGCTTCTCTTATAGAACAAAGTGGAATCAACAGATGTCTTTCTTACAGGGACAGGGACATGGACAGGGATGAGGACAGGGATGGTGATACAGACAGAGATGATGACAGGAACAAGGACAGGGACAGAGATGACTTGGAAAAAAAATCCCAAATAAGAAAGGAGGGACAGGGATGGAGTACAGTACAGGAGCTGTTGTAGAGGAGCAGAACTCCCTACTACCAAAATCGACTATATCCAGCATCTATGACTCCCCCAGAAAGTCATTGATATGTGCTGTGCACTCATCCAACTTGAAGGACTATCTTTCATCGTGTCTATGTACATTGATCCTCTTTTACCTGCTTTTACTTCCACATTAGTCTGCAGACCTATTTTTCATACTTAGCATTTATTTGATCTAATGATTACTTTGGACTCATGCTCATATTCAATATGTTTTGACATTTGACATTTGTTTTTGACTTATTATTCACCATTTGACAACCATTACCATGTTTCCACTTATTTCACATCTTGTCAAAGTCTTGGGTATGCCTGGACTATAAAGCCATGTGACATGATGAAGCAAACACCAAAGACACTTGGTGTATGTTACAAATGCACATCTAGCCCCTATCTTCTTCCAACCTTATAACACAAAACCAAAGACGAACGCTCAAGTCTTCAACCCTCAAAGGTTTTAGACCAAATGCTTACGTAATCATGCCTCATGATAAGGCTGTTCTCGGAACTCATTCCTATTGGCTGCCACATTAACACAGCCAATGACAGCACCTTTTAATATATCACAGATCCGATCATGGTTAGAAGCAGTACACGTTTCCATCAAGGAACACCCCTCTGCCACATCAATTATGACATGCCTCGTTGTTACCTGACACATCAGCATCAAGGTACCAACCCCTATGATCAGTCATCCATCATTCCTTATCATCCAATGAGATTAATAGTAGGAATGGTACGACGCTTATGTAATAAATACACAGCCACACATGTAGTAGTATATAAACCATGCAATCAGTGCCAGAGTAAACCATCAAAGTTTACTTGGTTTCTACACCTCATTCACTTGCCACTTGAGCACTCTCATCTTCACTTCCACTTTACATTTGCTCTATGCTTTTGAGTGTCTGTTTCACTTAAACTTTGATACACCTTTCTACCATCAACAGACAAGACCCTAGAAAGTAAGGCTTTGGTCTAGAGTGACCTTAGCAGACACTGTTGCGCCACAGTTTCCTCTGATACTGACAGAGTAGTAAACTAGTGTCAAACACCCCGCAGATTTCTCACCACCGCCTCGTAGTAGACACCACAGTCGGCAGGTTTACCGAGCGGCAAAGGAGCCCCTCATTAGAAGTAGCGCTAGAGGAGGTACAGAAGTTGCGAGAGGAACTTTTAGATCCCCAGTACAGTCCAGGAGAGATCTACGTTGACTCAGCCACATTAGCATGGGCAGCGAGAGACACAGGGCTTAGTAGAGCCTTATTCAGTTGGGCAAGCGATGAGGAGATACTGAGACAGATTGCCGTCGCTAGAGCAGCAGCAGCACTCTACGCCCCCCTACACTTTGCAGCGCATGGACCCTCTGTAGGCCCGGTTGTCAAAAGAGAAGAAAGTCCGATCGTGCTATGGTTAGAACCGGCTGATCATATCAAACAAGAAGAATCTCTGGTAGATCTTAGAGCCCTATCTCCGCTCACGCCACTCCCATCTCGATTCAATACCCCAGAGGAAGTCAGAGACTTCAACGGTCACCAACCTAGAGGCGTATCACCAAACGACCCGAACACCTACTACCCTCCGTCCCACTTCCGACACTCACCTCTACCCATTGCCCAGACATGCAACAAAAGAAAGAAACCCTTCTACTCTAGGGAGATCTTCAGATTCGAAAACGAGGAGCAAAGGCACTTCAAAGGGAAAAGGCTTAGACCCAGAAATATCCTAACAAAACCCCTTTACATATAAACACTATGTCTACAAATCTTACTACAATTCTCTCCGACCCTAACACCACCCTGGGGGAGAAATTCCAAGCAGTCTATGATGAACTCGTAGCAATCACAAATGTCAACATTACATTGACACAACAAATTACCCAAGGCGCCACAACAGTGGCAAATCTAAACACAATGGTGGCAAACCAGGCCACAACAATCATCAACCTGCAAGCACAACTTGCAAACCTACCAGCTGCCAGAGGAGGCAGCTCCCGAAAAGTCGAAATCTTCGCAGACCCCGGAGAATACTCAGGAGAAGTGGCAAACATCAGCAAAACCAGGGGAGACTGTCCAGTACTGGACAGTACTGGACAGTGTCATAGTACTCATAGTGAGGGTCCATATGGATAGTGCTTTCATAGTGCTCACAGTCTGTCATAGTGTTC
>JBBPMD010000807.1:0-13433 GCA_038090095.1 Zangia roseola | reverse complement strand
CACCTCATGCCAAACCTATGCTCGGAACGCAATCCTATTGGCTGCCACACAAAGCATTGCCACAGGACTTCTTGTCCAATAGGATATGACCCAGATCACCTGACGAACACATGCATCAAAGGCAACGTGCCTTATCTATGACTCACTCGCACAGCCAACAAAGGCAGTGTACTTCTTATGACTCATGATGACACTTATCCAATAGCATAACGGACTCTTATCTACGCACGGACCAGTAGACACAAATAAGTACAAACACTGTAGTAGTATATAAACCCCAATGCTAGGCCCAGAGAACTCCAGTAAAGTTCTCTTGGCGATTTCCCCTAAAGGCTTCTGATAAAGGGATTGACACCTCTAAGGACATAATCCTTTGCTCGCTCCTATTCACAACTCCTCCACTTCACTATGAACAGCTCATCCATTTAGGGTTGTTTCATCATTCACTTGCCTCTTGAGCATTTCTTTGTTACACATTCCACTTTACATTCGCTCAACGCTTTTGAGTGTCTGTTTCACAAGCTCTGGCTGGTTCAACAAGTTGATGATTTGATGTACTATTTTTATGGCCTTGGCTTGATCATGTGGCACTTGAATGGTGCATTCAGTTGCTGCCCCAGTGGTTCATCCTTTGTAATCAGCAGCAAAATATTTTCCAAGTTTCTTGTATCAGGAAACATGTTGATCAGGCTTTGAAAAGTGTGAGAGAAATGTTGTCATCTTCTCTACAAGGGCTTGATGTAATAACCAGATTGGAGCCCATCCAGATGTTCTTCCATTTTGCAAGCCTCATGCCCTCTTTCAAAGTATAGTTGATGAAAATATGTTTCTCAGACCTCTCAAGATCATATACATGGAAGTATTTGAAGAGTGCCTACTGATCTTGTGAGGGGAAATCATTGAGGATATTGCTGTATAGAATATTGCTGGCTTTGGGAGAGACAATAGAGGTGTTACAAACATGCCTCAAACCCCTATCTTCTTCACCTATAACCCTAAATCCACTTATGATACTTCATTGTTTTCTACTTTCTAGATCACATGACTTACATGTGTTCCACCTCATGCCAAACCTATGCTCGGTAATCATTCCTATTGGCTGCCACACTAGGGGCAGGAACTGTTATGAACACACCTGTAACCCCTATCTTCTTTGACACATATGAACAATCCCCTATTCATATGAACACTTATGACTTTTCTTATTTCCTCACTTTCTAGGTCACGTGACAAGCACATGCCTACCTCATGCCAAACCTATGCTTGGAAACCAATCTGATTGGCTGCCACATAAAGCACAGCCTATGGACTCATTGTCCAATCAGATACGATCCATGTCACATGACTATTTCCTTATCTTGCACAACATCAAGGCTGTATGCTTCTCTTCTCTTCTATGACATTCCACAAGATTCTGACCAATGGCAGAATACCCTCTTATCTATGCATGGAACATTATACCAAATAGATACAAACATATGTATGAGTATATAAACCATGAATACATCGGCCAGTAAACTCATCAAAATTTACTTGGTCTTCACTGCCAAATACCTCTTGCCTTGAGCATTGTTCTACTTCACACTTCCACTAGTCTTACACTCATCACTTTTGAGTGTTTGCTTCAGGAACAACCAATTGGATATGACCCAGGACACTTCTTGAATATATCAGTATAGCCTTTCAGCTGTACACTACCTCACAATATCCTAATGCATCAGCATCAATGAACAAACCTTATGTCTACCCCTATGATCAGTCATCACCCTTCTTTATCATCCAATGGGATTAATAGTAGGAATGGTACATTGATAAAGGACTCTTACTTAATATTCAGTATAGCCACATGTACTATTGTATATAAACCATGAATGCAATGCCAGAGAACTCCAACTGAAACAGACACTCAAAAGCGTTGAGCGAATGTAAAGTGGAGTGTGTAACAAAGAAATGCTCAAGAGGCAAGTGAATGAGGTGTAAAGACCAAGTAAACTTTGATAGAGTCTACTGGCATTGTTTGCATGGTTTATATACAAATACATGTGTGGTTATGTAATAATTATATAAGCGTCGTACCATTCCTACTATTAATCCCATTGGACGATAAGGAATGATGAATGACTGATCATAGGGGTTGGTACCTTGATGCTGATGCATCAGGTAACAATGAGGCATGTCATAATTGATGTGGCAGAGGGGCGTCCCTTGATGGAAACGTGTACTGCTTCTAACCACGATCGGATCTGTGATATATTAAATAGATGCTGTTATTGGCTGTGTTAATGTGGCAGCCAATAGGAACGAGTTCCAAGTACAGCCTTAGCATGAGGCATGATTACATAAGCACTTGTCCTAGAACTGCATGAGGGCCGGTTCGTTGAATACTTGTGCGTTTGTTGAAGCGTAAGGTTGGAAGAAGACAGGGGTAAGAGACGCGTTTGTAACACCAACAGAGTTCTCTTGGTATCCTTGCCATACAGACTACAGTCTAAGAACTTATTCCTTCACATTACACAACTACTTGAGTCTTGTGGTTGTTTCAAGAGGTAGGTTTGCCTTTCAACTCCTTTGTATATGTGTCCATGAAGGCTTTGAGTGTATTCTCCCACTTGTGATCACTGCATGACTATAAGATTCTCTTCACATGTTTGTCTTGCTCAGAGAAGAACTCCTATATGTAGATCTTTGTCAAGATGGCACTCAAAAGGGGGAGTACTAGACATTGATGTTCCAAGAAAACATAATGAGCTAGCCAAGTATAAAGGGATTCAATGACTAGACATACCTCATTGATCATCTTGTCCACAGTCTTCTTGTCCTTCACTTAGACTCTCTCATGAAGAAAGTCTCTGAAGCTTTGCCAAAGATCAAAATATGGCTGATGTTCCTTGTGCTTTCCTTCCCAACTGAATTTAATTATTGGCATGATCCAGAATATGCACTAGATGATCACTAGTGTTCACCAGCTTCAAGGTTTTGCCTTGTTGTAAGGTCAATTTCTTTTTGTTTGCAATAGTTTATTCAAGTAGAATGTGATAGTTTCAAATGCATTATACAAATCATATTTCCAAGTTTCTAAATACTTCATTCCAAACTACATTTGTAACTTTGATGTTGCTGGGATGAGTACAACATGATAGGACCACATAAAGTTGACCATGAGAGAAAACAAGAGAAAACAAATTGAGACCAACATGATTGAGAGATTAACCTTGAGATTTGTTGATGGTCATTGAATAGGGAAGATGGACAGGAAATTGCAAGTGATGAAATGGGACAAGAGAGTCTTCAATACCACTATCCAAAGCCATGCAAGAAATGAAGATAACATTGTCATTGTCATTGGCACCCAAGATGCAACACTCTACAATGCAGCAAGTAGATCTGATGAGTCTCAAGGAAGTACTATTGTAGAGACTATGAATGAGACTCCAGGTTGTGAAGTGAAAAATGTTACAATCCCTATCATACCATGATCTTCAGATCTCTGGATTGGATTGGATCTTCCATTCTTTATGATCTTCCATTACAGATCCCGATTCCATCTTCCATTCCATCAATATGAGGCACCTCTTCCATTCTGCCACACCTCATGGTACACACATGTAGCCAATACTTCAGACTCTTACATATTATTGTATGACTGTGTTTTTACCTTGCTTAGCATAGCACAGCCATCCCTGCACAGTATTTAGCCTAGTCACTGTGGACCTTACATAAGTCTCCAATTTTTACAATCTCAAGTCTTCTGAATGATAACACTGAAGCATTACAACACATAAGGATATTCCTTGCATCTACAATGCTCGTCATCAGACTGCAGTGGCCCTTGGCCAGCAAACCCACAACAAGCCCTGCAAAGGCACTACATGCCCTCATATTCCTGAACCTCTCCTCTCAGTTCTACCTGGATATTCCGGCTCAAAAATATGAGGGATTGAAGATATAGAGGACTTTTGCTTGGAAATGGTCATATTCTCTGTCAGTGACAGAGTTAGTACTGAGATAAGCCACCTTCTGGTAATGTACCACAGAGTTGAGAATAGAAGAGTTGATCTCATGGACTTGGACATTCCTAGGAGTAAGAATAGTATGATCCAGAAAGTACTGATCAGGCAAAGGTTGATTTCTGGGCTAGGAGCTGAGAGTAGATGGCATTAATGAGAAACTGCAAGTCATCACCAGAGTGCATGTATTGAGGAAGGATGAGATCATCACCAGTGATGCCAATTTGAAGAAGATGGTGTGTCCATTGATCTGATTCAGGATAATTGCCAAAGCACATATTTTGAAGGTGTAGTGGATAGACATGGTGGTGCAAAGATCAGAATGAGTAAAAGTGGCAGGGACAATCTATTCTCTGGAGCTATGCTGAATGACAGGGAGAATTTGTCTAAAGTCACCACTGGATAGGACAATGATATGTATCTCCAAATGGCTGGTTTATGTTGAAAAGATCCCTAAGAGTATGATCTACAGACTCAACCACATGATGATGCTGAGCACCCACTTCATCCCAGATGATGAGAGATGTCTGCTGAAGAAGCTGATGGTTGAGATCATTTTTCTTGATGTTGCAAGTACTCTATTCATAGCAAGGAATATGTTAAGATTCATTATCTGTGAAATAACCAAGAGACTTTGACTTGAGTTGTGTAGTGTGGATGGAAAATAAGTCTCTAAGCATTGGAGCTTTAAAGGTGAGAAGACCAAGAGAACTTTGTTAGAGTTCCTTGGGTAGGATTGCATGGTATATATACTACTGGGTGGGAAGCGAAAGGTCAGCAAGCGACTTGACCTCACGAACATGTTACTGACAAAGGGTCTTTCAGAGAACAGTCCCCCTCTTCCTCCCTGATGAGGAGGAAGTTGAGGAGATCAAGATCAATGACAAAGAAATCAATCACCCAGATCCATGCGGGTATTGTGTGGAACATGTGATAATGTGTTGAGGCAAGCTGGGCATTGCCTGCAATGCTTGCAAGGCAAAGAAGGGGTTGTGTAGGTACTCAATGGGTTGTGGTCGCATGGGGAAGGGTAAAGGCAAGGCTAAGGCAGTAGAGCCTGTCTTCAAACATAAGTCCTTCATTGTCTAACTTTTTCTGCCAGCTAATCCACCCTTTAGGACCTTCAATGCAAAACTCTCAGGCTGGACCGTCATGATGTGTGCCGTCCACAGTTGTCCATATCAAATACCTGGACTCTGACAGGCCCTCCAAGCGGGTGAAGGCCAATCATACCAGACCACCAGTGCTGCTCAAATTGTGGTGAATCATATCGAGGCCAGGCTGTGCCTCAAACATGCACAGCTGAAAAGCATGGAAGCTGACATTGCATCGATGTATGGCAAGCTGGAGGTGGTCAAGAAGGGGATGGGTCTCAAGTAGATAGCGCCCAGTAGAATAGTAACTTGTAACTTCCCCTTGATACCCAATCGAAGTGTGTCTAAGTAGTCACAAGACATGTGATCCAAGTGAAGTGAAGTCCAAAGAATCATAATACTAAGTCAAAAGAGATAAGATAATGAAATAGAAGTGAGAATGAAAAGAAATCAAGAGAGAGAGAGATAGTCCATTTGGCGAGATACCTGCTCAACTTGTGTTCATCAACTTGTTCTTTTATTGTCTATACCTTTGATATCCCAGAATATTAGTGCAGATTAGTGCAGAATTTCGAAGAAAAGTGAGATGTAACATGCACTGTGTCCCTTGGCACGTTTGAAGGTGTAAGTCTAGGTATCTGGGCTGTGAGACACAAGAGACGAGAGAGAGATCCAGAGAGGATTAGATGTTTTTGTTTTTCAGATTGAGAGTAATGTGAGAGAAAGAGAAGTTGAATATGTTCGAGAGACATAAGACAGTTTTTGCTTTTTCAGATATCAAGATCACTGGACTAATGCCAGGATAGAAACATATACATAGCATAGTTGCGGGACTAATGATGAGGGGGTTTGTGGATGGAAAGGAGAGGGATGTCATTTTCTTGCATAGGAGAAGCTAGTTGGAATTGACCAGCTCCCCATCTTCGTTGTCTTGCTCTGCATCGTCTATCCCTACCAGATTTCCTAGTACTTCTTCATCCATGCCAGTCAAGATCGTAACCAGCACTGCTGATTGAGTCCAAGGATGATACAGTGGCTCAAATAAGTGTCCCAATGTTGGGACATTTGCAAGAGAACCAAAATGTATGAGCTCTGACTCTTGCAGGGTAATCCATGGCCCTAGCCCCCACCTTGAATATGAGCCCTTACTCATGTGACTTGGTTGGCATGGCACTGAGATATAACACTTTCAAAATGACATGTCATTGGGACACTTATTTGAGCATGATATTATCAGTTATTCTTTAGTAAATAACATAATATTCTGATGGATGCTGTGGTTCAATCTGGTCTCAATATGTAACTTACATAACCCTGGGTGCCATAAAGAATAGAAATACCACCTAACTAACCCTACTTCACTATTCAACAGAAGATGTCTTTATAAATGAAACACACAAGAGTGGCCATGTTCTCTGTGTGGAGCATTTAGTGTTGTAAAGTCTGGTCTGGTCTGGTTTTCCACAGTCCAAATGAGGCAATCGGTCCACAACCAGTCCTAAAAAGGTCCTGGGACCATGCAACCGAGACAGAGACTGAAAAAACCAGTCCTAAATGGTCTTTTGATCAATTGTACCCAGTTGCAACCAGTCTTGTGCAAAACCGGTCCTTCGACCCCTATCCCGTGGGAATCAAGATTTGCCATAGTGTAGACTAATGTAGTACCCGCTCCTGGCTACCTATGGACCCTTTGGTCAAAAGATTCAGAGAGCAGGATCAAAGGATATGCCTGTCTTTGGGTGGCATGTCAGTCAGAGGGGATCCCAACTTGGTTTTGGATGTAGAAATTCAAATAAAATACCTAAAATGCTGGAAATATTGTGGGAAGTACCTATCCATAGGGGCTAAAGACCAGTATTTGATTCTTTCAAAATCAAGGCAACTGGCAACTGGACTGGTCGGCAACTGGACACAACCACAACTGTAGTCCAGTTGTATACCAGTCCAGTCCAGTCTAGTTGCCAATCTTTTGACCAGTCCTAGACTGGACTTTAAAACACTATTGCTGATGCATCTTGTTGAAGTCTAGGAGATGCCCAGACTATAAAATCATGTGACATGATATGACATAAGTGTTACGTTTTCTTTCTTCCCTTATCTTTTTCCATTACATCACTGCCACTTGTAACCACAGACACTGCCCTCAGGCTTATGCGTATGCTGTATGAGTCCTGCTTATGCCATCCTCGTTGACTCACTCTAATTCCATTGATCCAATGGACGCATACTTTACATCATGTTCCTCTCATCATCTTCTGATTATTTCGTATCTTGACTCATAGCTTATGACTCACACTTCCGCTCTTTGTCACTATGACTCACCTTTCTTATTGTCTCGGATATATCAGGCCTTGGTCCGTGCCCTCGTCCTGACACTATTTAAACCTTCATTACCACTCATGTATTTCTCCATTCTTGATCCACCTAATCATATGTATGTTCGATTACTGGGTCCATTCGAATCACCCTTAAGTCGACTGCCTCTAGTGCGACTTCTCTTGAACCCTCATGTGTAGTGTCGCCTGTCAAGTGCCACTACCTACTCATCTTTCCCCCGACCCCTACGAACCTTTTAGGTCTACGCTAAGGCCTACCCGGTCTTATCATAACAAAGGATCAAGAATCTCTTTGACGCCCTGCCTTTGTCACAGTAGGCAACCATTACACCCTGTCATCGCACTGTCCTTGACTCGACACTGTCCGGTGGAACCCCTGCCCGACAGTACACATTGACTCCAATCCTTCGGACCCAGAGCACCACTCGCCTTCCAGCGAAAGTTCCCTAAACGTGACTATCACTGACCTCAAAGATCAGACAGATTACACCTTGTCTCAGCAGCTCTCTGCACAGCTGAGTATCCCTCGTGTCCCCACACCCCTGTCACCCACTCCGATCGCCCTCACCGGCCATATCTTCAGAACCAACCCCGGACCAACGTCCCTACCCAGACCCTCTGAAACAAACAACCAAATGATGAAGGCTGAGTGTAAAGTGGAGTATGAGAAGAGTGTTCTCAGTCAAGTGGTTTGAGTGTAGAAAGCCAGGTAAACTTTGATGGTTTACTCTGGCGTTGATTGCATGGTTTATATACTACTACATGTGTGGCTGTGTATTTATTACATAAGCGTCGTACCATTCCTACTATTAATCCCATTGGACAATAAGGAATGATGGATGACTGATCATAGGGGTTGGTACCTTGATGCTGATGCGTCAGGTAACAATGAGGCATGTCATAATTGATGTGGCAGAGGGGCGTTCCTTGATGGAAACGTGTACTACTTCTAACCACGATCAGATCTGTGATATATTAAATATGTGCTGTTACGGGCTGTGTCAATGTGGCAGCCAATAGGAACGAGTTCCGAGAACAGCCTTAGCATGAGGCATAATTACGTAAGCACTTGTCCTAGAACCGTATGAGGGCCAGTTCATTGAAGACTTGTGCGTTCGTTGGAGCGTAAGGTTGGAAGAAGATAGGGGTAAGAGATGTGTTTGTAACAGTGATTCATTGAAGTGGTGTTTATTCCTAGAATGGCCCAAGGCTTTGAATTCTACTGATTGATATCTTGTTATCAGACATTTGCTAGGCATTGCAAAGTTGCCCACAAAATTGATTTCAAAACCCCATGTGGGATGTAATCACAAAGGTCCTTAACTGTCTAGGAGTGGAAGGGATGAGTGGTGATGAGATGGACTCACCCCCTGGCATTTACCCCAAAGTTTTGAGGTGCATCAAAATACCATGCCTAAGCCCTTCTATCTCCCAGTTGCTCCATGCTGTAGAATCATACGAACCTTCCCTCCAAGAAGAGAATATGTGATCACATATTGGGAACTCCTCACTCCACCTGTCACAAACGCATCTCTTGCCCCTATCTTCTTCCAACCTTATGCTTCAACGAACACACAAGTCTTCAACGAACCGGCCCTCATGCGGTTCTAGGACAAGTGCTTATGTAATTATGCCTCATGCCAAGGCTGTTCTCGGAACTCATTCCTATTGGCTGCCACATTGACACAGCCGATGACAGTATCTATTTAATATATCACAGATCCGATCATGGTTAGAAGCAGTGCACATTTCCATCAAGGAACGTTCTCCTGCCACATCAATTATGACACACCTCGTGGTTACCTGACGCATCAGCATCAAGGAACCAACCCCTATGATCAGTCATCATCATTCCTTATCGTCCAATGGGATTAATAGTAGGAATGGTACGACGCTTATATAATTATTACATAATCACACATGTACTCATATATAAACCATGCAACCAATGCCAGTAGACTCTATCAAAGTTTACTTGGTTTTTACACCTCATTCACTTGCCTCTTGAGCATCTTCTCTTGTTACACATTCCACTACACATTCGCTCAATGCTTTTGAGTGTCTGTTTCACTTAAACTTTGATACATCTTTCTACCGTCAAGGACCCTAGAAAGTAAGACCTTTGGTACAGGCTACCTTAGGAAGACGCTTGTCTGGTCATAGGGCCTCTGATACTGACAGAGAAGTTACCCTAGTGCCCAACACCCCTCAGACTTCTCACCAATCGGTGCTT
The DNA here is from genome assembly GCA_038090095.1 of Zangia roseola. Classification (NCBI taxonomy): domain Eukaryota; kingdom Fungi; phylum Basidiomycota; class Agaricomycetes; order Boletales; family Boletaceae; genus Zangia; species Zangia roseola. The sequence goes on along the minus strand of JBBPMD010000807.1, from coordinate 3,763 downwards.
CGTGTCGACACTACGCTCGGCAGAACATTCGATCAAAGGGACCCTTCGTTAGAAGTAGCGCTAGAAGAGGTACAGAGGTTGAGAGATGACCTTAGAGATGACCATTACAACGATGGTATAAGACTAGAGCACGCCACTCTAGCACATTATGCAGAAGCTGCTGGTGTGAGAAGGGCGACATTCAGTTGGAGTAGCGACGAGGAGATCTTGAGACAGATTCTCGTACTACCCGCATTAAGATTACCATCTCCAGTGATAAAGAAGGAACCCGAGGAACCTGAACTGCTCTGGTACCCAGGTTCACCGTCTATGCTCCCATACCCCGACTCCCCACTATCAGAACTCACCCCACTCCCTTCCCGATTCAACACTCCTAGGAGGTCTGAGACCCCACAGAGAGACTTCATCGGACCACTAAATAGAGGCGAATCTCCAAACGACCCTAACCTCTACTATCCCCCATCCTATTTCCGACTATCACCTCTACCCGTTGCCGTCCAACGCAACAAAAGGAAAAAGACGTTCTATTCTAGGGAGATTCTTAGGTTCGAAAACGAGGAGCAAAGACACTACCAAGGAAAGACACTCAGGCCAAGAAACGCGCTGAGAAAACCCTCTTATACTTAGAAAACTCCCTTACCTTTAAATACACATTATGTCCGCTCAACCAAGTTCAGTTGACCAAGATCTGGCAGATGCCACCAACACGCACTCGAACATCGAAGACCGATTCACAGCAGCAATGCGAATCATAGTTTCCTTGAAGGAAACAATAAATGACTTAAGGGCAAACCGAAGCAGCGGTCCCGGCAAAGGAAAGGCCGAGATCTTTGCAGATCCAGGCATGTACGATGGCTCGATGGCCAAGTACAATGAATGGTGGATGAAGATGAATGGGTGGATCACCGCCAATCGCCACCTAATTACTGCAGAGAGCGAAGACGTAGTTCTGGCGGTACTATCAAGATGCGAAGGACCTAAGGCAGGACCGTTCGCACAAATGATGATGTCAAAGATGGATTCCCCTCCTCTTTACAACAAGGAAGGACTCCTCGTTTCCGGAGTCGACTGGAAATTCATGAAGACGAATATGGAATCATACTTCAAATCTGTCAACCAGAATGATTGGGCATGATCCCAATTAGAAACAATGAAACAAGGAAACAAACGCATGGAGGACTTCATTATCAAATGGTCTGCCATGTACACAAAGGCAAACGTAGGCAACAAATACGGAGTCGCCATAATTGAGAGAAACTTCTCTCCCAGCATAATACATCAAATCTTCACGACTCGGGATAGGCCCAATATGGTTGAAGAATATCTCGCCCTGATCAAGCAGATTGGGAACGCACATGAGGCATACTCACTGTCTCACAAAAGAGATCCATACGTGATGGATGTTGACAAAATAAACAAGGTCAACGCCACGCCAAAGAAGGGGGGTAAACCCCACCAAGAATGGAAACCCGGTTGCTTCGCATGTGGAGGTGACCATCTTATCAAGGATTGCAAGAAGCCACAGTGCGACGAATGCAAGTGGCGAGGAGTCCACAAAAACTCCTGCTCCAAATCACCGAACAAGAAGGTTCGGGTAACACAAGATGAAGACGGCTGGTTTTCAGCCGAAGAAGTCCAAGAGGTGGTCAGGAAGGCCGTCTCTGGAAAAGGAAAAGGAAAAGGCAAGGCGAAAGCCGAGCCACAAGTACAGGCGGATCCGTTCGCCAAATTAAGAGGCCTTACGTACGAACAGATGGCCGCTCATTTTGCAAAGGAAGTGGAAAACTAAGGAGCCAATCGGGTAATCTGGATACCCGAACAGCTAATAAAAAAATCTATGGACGATACACTCCTCTAGATGAGGAAACTATGGAAACCTTCACCTCCGAAATTGAGGATAAACTACCTTTCAATAAACTCTTTAATTATGAAGAAAAAACCAAGGAGCGTCTCACAGAGCGTGCCAGGGGTTTCATACCTGGGCTTAATTCTCCTAACAAAAACCAAAAAAATAATGAAACGGAGACTCCAGATCTCAACAAACAAATCCGATCGGCCAACATCGAAGATGAAATTCTCATGAACGTACACGTTGGACCGAAAGGAGGAATAATGCTACATGCAAAAGCCCTTCTAGACAGCGGAGCAAACACAATCTTCTTACATGAAGACTTCGCTAAGAAGCACAAGTTAAAACTCCGACCTCTCCATTACCCAGTTCGGGTCTTCAACGTCGATGGAACCCAAAACACATCAGGTTCTATTACGCATGACGTGGAACTCATTATGGAATACCAGGGTCACAGGGAAAAGGTGATCGCCGAAGTGACCAATCTAGGCCGGAACGACATGATTCTAGGCTATACTTGGCTAAAGGCGCACAACCCCGAGATTGACTGGACCAAAAAGAAAGTCACACTACGGTCATGCCCGAACACGTGTAGAGCATTACGCGAGTTCCCATCGATTGAAGAAGAAGAGGAAGAAGAAAGAACCTATGCAGCGGAAATGAAAATCCGAAATATGGAAACTTCTATCTTTGAAACAAAAACAGAAAAGACCGCCGAGGAACTGGTTCCCTCGGAATACCATGAATATTTATCAGTATTCTCAAAAAAGGAATCTGAACGCATGCCACTGCGCAAACCATGGGATCACGCTATCGAACTCAAAGACACGTTTAAACCTAGAAAAGGAAGGTTAATTCCCCTAAACCCCGCGGAACAAGAAGAAGTCGCCACGTTTATCGAAGATCAACTCGCTAAGGGTTATATTCGACCTTCCAAATCCGAACAAACGTCACCTGTGTTCTTTGTCCCAAAGAAGGATGGCAAAAAGCGCATGGTTCAAGATTACCGCTATTTAAACGAACACACGGTCAAGAATAACTACCCCTTGCCGTTAATTTCGGAGCTTGTTGACAAGCTCAAACATGCTAAACTATTCACGAAGATGGACTTACGTTGGGGATACAACAACGTTCGCATCAAAGAAGGCGACGAATGGAAAGCCGCCTTCGTCTGCTACAAGGGTGCCTACGAACCCCTAGTCATGTTCTTCGGATTATGCAACTCCCCCGCCACGTTCCAAACAATGATGAACGATCTATTTAACGATATGGAAGGAGTTGTGGTCGTTTACATCGACGACCTTATGATATTTACGTCAACGGATAACACCGAAGAACACGATAAGATCGTGCTGGAAGTTCTCAGAAGACTAAAAGAGAATGACCTCTTTGTAAAGCCAGAGAAGTGCAGCTTCCGCGTCAAAGAAGTTGACTTCCTTGGAATGATCGTGGGAACCAATGGGATCTCGATGGATATGGAGAAAGTCAAGGCCATACTCGAATGGCCAATGAAACACACACTCAAAGGAAGAGCGTATGACAAGTGGAAGTAGTGATGGAAGTGTGGTTTGCTCAACCGATGAAGAGTGGAAAAGATCGAAGTAAATTTGACTGGAGTGCTACGACAGTCTACATAGGTTTATATACTACAATATAGTGTTTGTGTCTATTTGGTCTAGGGCATAGGGTATAGATAAGAGTTCTTTACGCTATTGGTTAAGTGTCATCATGAGTCATAGAAGCGTACACTGCCTTGGTAGGCTGTGCGAGTGAGTCATAGATAAGGCGTATAGCCTCGTGGTCATGTGATCTGGAACTTATCCTATTGGACGAATGGTCCGAAGGCTGTTCATAGTGTGGCAGCCAATAGGGTTCTGTTCCGAGCATAGGTTTTGCATGAGGCGAAACACGTGT
>JBBPMD010000806.1:0-13442 GCA_038090095.1 Zangia roseola | reverse complement strand
ATCCATATCCATATCCATATCCACCGGAAAACCATGGGTACGCCATCGGCGCAGCGAAAGGCTGGGCATTTGATGAGTGTATATGCGGCCCCAAAGTACGGGCTACCGAGCCAACTACATTTCCATCGACATTCGCCTCGATATCCTGCTCGCACGTCATGTCAGTAAATAGGTATCCGCCGATCCTGTTGGCATACCTCGACATCATCATCCTGTGGTTGAAGTCTTCTACTTCCTTTTCGCTGATCTGACTTCTTGCTGGGGATCGTCCCATGCTCACGAAAGTACGCGAGGATTCGAGAGATAGTGCGCGTAGATGTGTTAAGACACGCTGCAATTGTCTCGTTCTCTAGGTGATCGGAAAGCCGGACAATGGTCCATTGTATTTCTGGAGTCGTTTTACGATTCGGCATGTCTGTGACTCGCGTGAAAGCACTCGACTACACTCACAAGCAATAGCTTACCTGAAAGCCCCTGGGCGTAAAGCTCAAGGTTGCAATATCTCACCTATCTGCCAGGCCGCCCAGGAAATGCCGCTGAATTCTTCCAAGTCAAACAGTGTCGGCTTGGTCGAATTTCGACTGGTAGTGAAAGGTGATGTGGTAAAAACAAAGTGTGAGCGCACTTTTGACAAAACAAAAGATTCCCACGGGACCAAGTTGCATGGACGATCTCGGATGCGTCTTGGATCATTGTCATTAATGAACACCTTCAATACGATGGTTACCGGCAGTTTCTACGAGAGGATATATTGGAGGTCTGCTTGAATTAGTCATTCGACGCGATGCAGGAGTAAGAACGAATAAGACGCGTCTCGCCAGCCATCGTCCTTTCACTCGGATGATGCACCTGATAATCGTGTGTGAACCTTTGTGCTACCTTTTCGAGGTCACTAAGTGGCTGTGTTTGAATCAAATTACAGGGACCTATTTTGAAGCTCCGACGGGCAATATTCTTACTCCGAACACTCGCCCCTTGGCGGCTTCTCGGCTCGCCCGGACGTACTACATCTTCAAATTTTGCCACTACACGCCTGTCATGCTTGGCCGGGTTTCTCAGTGCGCGAAACGAGCGAACAGGCGGGTCGTCGCACCCGTTTTCTTGCGGCAAAATCATGATCAAGCAGTCCCAAGCAGTTCCCAGTCATCAGGTCGAACCGCTTCCTTCGGTTTCAGGACGGTCCCGGAGGAATCCAAAGAATCCCTCGTCAAAGGCGTCTTCGATAGCGTGGCGTCCAAGTACGATCTCATGAACGACGCATCGTCCCTTGGCGTACACAGGCTATGGAAAGACGCGTTTGTCTCCACTCTGAGACCTGGTCGCAAAGGTCCCATTCGCTGTATCGACGTCGCCGGAGGAACGGGGGATATTGCGCTTCGAATCCTTGATCACGCACGAGAAGAGTATGCAGATAGGGAAACCGCCGTCGAAATCGTGGACATTAATGCGCAAATGCTTGGCGAAGGTTTCAAGCGATTCAAAAAGACAATGTACCACAATAGTGAGTGTCCGTCGCGAATACGACCGAGACATGACTGAGAGATGCGAAGCACCACAGGTCTCGTTCCATGAGGCGAATGCGCAGGAGCTTCCCCCATCGGAGTTCAATGACAACGCCTACGACTTGTACACGATCGCGTTCGGTATCCGCAACTGCACATCCATCCCTGCTGTCCTGAAAGAGGCGCACAGGGTGCTCAAACCAGGAGGCACGTTTGCCTGCCTCGAGTTCAGCAAAGTGAACAACCCCTTGTTGAGCACGTGAGTGTCTCGTCGCTTTGTCTGGATGTCTCTCATGCTTTGCAGACTATACGATCAGTATTCATTTTCCGTAGTACCACTCATGGGGACCATTCTGGCTGGAGATAGAGACTCGTATCAGTATTTGGTGGAGTCGATACGAAAATTCCCTTCTCAGCCGGAATTCGCAGAGATGATTAGGGATGCTGGCTTTACAACGGGTCAAGATCAAGACGGTGGGGCATGGTCAGATCTATGGGGAGGCATTGCATGCATACATAGAGGTGTAAAGGTCTAGAGCATTACTTAGGAGTGACCTTGTGCACACGAGTTTAGCGCCACAACCGCGCCTTTGCAGCGAGCCACCTAAGTTAAGCTTCCCCTGCTTGATCAGCCTTGCTTAGTTCTCGACTACCATCATGGCCACCTCATCCTCGTCAACACCGAGCAATGCCCCACACCCAATGCCCCCAGCGTCTGCGGACCTGGCCACCACCTGGACCTTTCTCGAGGAGGGTGTGGATCACATCATGACCAAACTCCAGACTGGCGTCTCGTACTCCAAGTACATGAGTCTCTACACCGTCGCCTACAACTATTGTACATCCTCGCGCATGCATGGCTCTCCGGATAATGCAGTAGGTTCCGGGAACCGTAGTGAGTTTCTCTTCTTGTCCCTCTCCTGCTACGGGAGTAGGAAGATGTTTCTGATAACGATGATGACGGCGCTGACCAAGGCAACACAGCGGGTGCCAATTTGATGGGCTCTGATTTGTACAATAACCTCATTCGATACTTTGTCACCCATCTCAAGGGTCTGAAGGAGGCAAGGGCGTTCTCTTTTCCATTTGGCGGCGACACCCTAACTTGATGGACAATCACAGCAATCGGACGCTGTTCAAGATGAGGCGCTCCTAAGATACTACGCCGCAGAATGGGATAGATACACAACGGGAGCGAACTACATCAACCGATTGTTCACCTATCTCAATCGCCATTGGGTGAAACGAGAACGAGACGAAGGTCGAAAAGGAGTCTACCCTGTTTACACTGTGTGTCGCTTTCTTTCCCCCTTCGTAACTGTGAACGTGATGTTAATCCAACGAATCTCGTGCAGCTCGCACTCGTCCAATGGAAGTCTAATTTCTTCCTTCACGTACAGAGCAAAAATGGGAAACTGGCTGGCGCCATCTTGCGACTCATCGAGCGCCAACGGAATGGCGAGAGCATCGATCAAGGTCTTGTCAAGAAAGTCGTCGATTCCTTTGTTTCCCTCGGCCTGGATGAAAGCGATATCAACAAAGCCTCCCTCGATGTCTATAAGGAACACCTGGAGACACCGTTCCTTGAGGCCACCGAAAAGTACTATCAACAAGAATCAGAAGCATTCCTGGCGGAGAGCAGCGTCTCTGACTACCTGAAGAAAGCTGAAGAAAGGCTCAGGGAAGAAGAGGATCGCGTGGATCGTTATCTCAACACGGAGACCCGAAAGCAGCTCGTCAGCAAATGCGAGCATGTCCTTATTCGACAACACTCGGAGCTAATGTGGGAAAGTTTCCAAAACCTACTCGATTTCGATAAAGATGAGGACCTGCAACGAATGTATGCGTTACTGTCTCGGATTCCGGAGGGATTAGAGCCGTTGAGGAAGAAGTTTGAGGAACACGTGAAGAAGACCGGGTTGACGGCGGTGTCAAAGCTAGTCGGGGAGGGTTCAGAAGGTGCCGATGGACTGGATCCCAAGGCATACGTCGATGCCCTATTGGAGGTGCATCGCAAGAATTCGGAGACGGTGACACGAAGTTTCAGGGGCGAGGCAGGGTTCGTTGCCAGTCTTGACAAGGCTTGCAGAGAGTTTGTCAACCGGAATGCGGCGACCGGGCCGTCAACGACGAAGTCACCAGAACTGCTGGCCAAACACGCTGATATGTTGCTGAGAAAGAACAACAAGATGGCGGAGGAAGAAGATCTTGAGGGTGCCCTCAACCGTGTAGTAAGTGTTTTGTGTCACTGTCAGTTTTCACTCGTTGATGATGCACCGTAGATGATTCTTTTCAAGTACATCGAAGACAAGGACGTTTTCCAGACCTTTTACACGACCAAGTTGTCTAAACGACTCATTCATGGCGTGTCCGCTTCGGACGAGAGTGAGGCGAGCATGATTTCCAAGTTGAAGGAGGCATGCGGTTTCGAATACACGAATAAATTGCAACGCATGTTCACTGGTACGTTCAGCAATACCTATCCTGATGATCTGGTGGTGACGTGGTGACAGACATGAGCCTGAGCAAGGATCTCACGGATCAATTCAAAGAACGAATGCAGCAAAACCACGACGACATGGACATCAACTTTAGCATCATGGTGCTCGGCACCAATTTCTGGCCCCTGAACGCACCTAACAACGACTTTATCGTGCCGCCCGAGGTTCTTCCCACGTATGACCGGTTCTCCAAGTACTACCAGACGAAGCATTCAGGGAGAAAGCTGACCTGGCTATGGAATTACTCCAAGAACGAGCTCCGGACGAACCATCTCAACCAGAAATACATTTTGATGACGAGTTCGTATCAGATGGCAGTGTTGTTGCAGTACAACAACCACGACACGCTCTCGTTGGAGGAGCTTCAGACGGCGACTGCCATCAGCAAGGAGATCTTGGTTCAAGTGTTGTCGCTCCTTGTCAAAGCTAAAATTCTCGTGAACGATGAGACCGATCAGTATGATCTGAACCCTAGTATGCCTAGATCTCAATTTCCCATGTTGATTGCTGACCCGTGTGTGTAGACTTCAAGTCCAAAAAGATTCGGGTGAACCTCAACCAGCCCATCAAGGCTGAAGTGAAGGCGGAATCATCTGAAGTTCTCAAGACCGTGGACGAAGACCGCAAATATGTGATTCAAGCCACCATCGTCCGGTAGGTGCTTGTGTGTCTTGCTGCATCGATGTGCTACTTATGTGTCGTTCAGTATTATGAAAGCGCGCAAGACGATGAAGAATCAACCGCTGATACAGGAAGTGATCTCACAAATCTCGCAGAGGTTTGCGCCGAAGATCCCTGACATCAAGAAGGTGCGTTGTGTGACCTTGGCTGTACGTCAGGCTCATATGGTGGACCACAGGCGATCGACACACTGCTTGAAAAAGAGTACATTGAACGGGTGGATGGGACGAGGGATACGTTTGCATATGTCGCATAAAGTGCATTTCAATGTTTTGTACTAGTCTGTAGTAATATACCATACAAGAGACACTAGGCCTTCCCACGGGTTGAGAGCATGAACCTACGCGATGCGCTGCTGCAGGGACTAGCAAACATCCCAGGTACTCGCGAATTCCACATCCACGTCCTCGTATCGTCCCCCAGAAAACACTCGAATTTGTATCCCTATGCATCACCACGCCCAAAGACGTATCTCCAGCAGATCCTCGTCCTTTTATCTGAACAACGAGACCCAGACTCGCCCCGCGTATTCGTCTCTGCTATTGAGGCATTCCTCTACCACATACCCACTGCATCCAGCGCCATTCTCTATGTCTCCAAAGTCGACTCGACCGGCCAGGCAATGGCCCCTTCCCCCACCCCGGCGCTCGTGCGCGCCCTGCTGACCTACTACGTCGACCCCACCACCCGACCTCTGCCCGTTGCCCATTTCTGGGTTCACCTTTTCGCACGCGCCCAGAACCAATACCTCTTCCCCAACTCTGCAGACTACCCCGGCAAGCGTCCCCTCACGGACGTCAAACTCTGCGCGTGGTGGAAGCGCCAGCTCGGCATGGTCGCCTCGGACGTGTCTGCACGTGCCGACAGCGCTGGCGACCACGCATCCCCTCGCATCCGAATGTTCTATCTCCTTCCAGGGCTTGGCGAACTCGAGGCGTGTCACGCCATGGACCGCGTGTATGCGTCCACGTCGACGGCCACATGTACGGCGTCGGTGCCGTGGTCGTATGGCCATCCGTATGGTGAGACGGACATCCCGCTGCCATGTTTTGCGATCGGGAGTGACGAGAAGCTACCGCACATTGGACACGTTATCCCGTGGTTTGATGATGACCCCAAGGCGCGATTTTTGGACGAGATCGCGTACACGACGGATGCAGAGGGTATCAAGTCACCGGAGCGGAAGCGTCCCCGCACGCATCGCAGCGCGACAAAAGCGGACGAAGAGGGGGAGAGCGGGAAGGAGACGTCGAGCGGTGTGAAATCGGAACAGACGAGCAAGACGCTGAGAAAGGTGTGTGTGGAGGAGTTTTGGGAGCGGATGTCATTTCGGCAGGAATGTATCGCGGGAGCTGTGACAGGCTTCTTTGTCATGGTCACGTCATGCCTCGGAGCAGGTTCAGGTAGCGAGCCGTCGCCGCTAGCACCAGTGGCTGGACAGGTTTCGCCGCAGATGATGAAGCGTGTCTTGAGTTCGTTGATGACTGGACACGAATTTCCAACGGTAGAACGGGCGGTGTGGTCTACAGGTGTTCTGGAAGAAGTCATTAAAGGACTATGTGACGGGCTGAAGATTGCCCAGAGCCCAGACGATGGACTCCGGAGAACGCCCGAACGAGATACGGGGGGAAGCTTGGCGGCCCCTGAAACGCCACCACCACGAGTGATTCAACGCGGTATGGAGGACGTCTCGCCGAACCCGTTCCCGGAGCCAATCGCGTCGCTTGAGACGTACCGTTCGCACATCTACGGGATGATTACGGTGAGGAATGCGGAGGAGCCACGTAAGGAGAGGGATGAGGGTGACGGCAGACCCGCGATCACAGTGTTGACGGCGCGTCGGAAAAAGAGAGGGAAAGTGTGATTGGATCATATCGGAGGAGGTGCGCCCAGGCGGGGTTCTTCAAGGAAGAGATGAGGTCATGGGATGTATGGTACACTGCAACGTTTGGACGTGGACGCGATCGGAATAAGGTGTCCATTAATTGAAGAGAGATATTCCATTTTCTGGAAGACGGCTGTTACGTTGTTCGATAAGAGGGTGAACAGCATTACCAGGGAGACACCTCGAGGAGGGTGGCTGAGTCCTGGTTTCTAAGAGCTGTGAAAAAGCACCGCAAAGGATATCATATTCCAATGAAGATTTCGAGTTCAAGTTGTCAACTTACGAGAAACGCTATTGTCACTACTTTCGGTTCCGTTCTTTTTTTGCGTATTTTCGGTTGATCTCTTTTCTTGTTTCTCCCCATGAACACCGCACAGTCACTCCCCTCCTTTGCACAGGCCTTCTCCTCCTCATCCCTGTCAGAGATCACACACATCAGCAACGCGCTCCCTCCAATTCAGTCCCGTCCCGCCAACGACACCCCCGCGTCCGCAAAGAAACGCTCCCGCGACACCGACCCTCCACAACCGCCGCGCACTGACCGTGATGCGTAAGTACATCGCCGTGCCTATTTTCGTGCCAAACGCGCGTTTCTCACCAGCCACAACGCTGATGCCAGTACCCGCCAATCACCAATGCTCGTCCGAATCAAGGAGGAGGACAGGGACGACTCTCAGCGTCCGCCACAGTCCCCGCCAAATAACGACGATTCCTCTCGTGACCATTCTGCCACCCCTGCTGCCCAGCCCTTGTCAAAAAGACGCCGTGTGACTGTCAGCGGCGCGCCCTCCGCCATCGAACAAGGCACGCCTCTCCCGATCTCCCCTGCCGTCCCCTCCTTTCCCAGCGCAGACGATGCCGTTCCCCGTCCCATCCTCAAGCAGCAGCAAAAAGCCCTTGTCGACCAGCGTCGCGAAAGTATATCTGCCGCCATGTCCGCAGCTACCTCAAGTCCCATCGTCTCTGGCAGTCTTCTCACTACGTCCCCGCCCACCGACCCAAAGCTTGCCCGCATTGGTCGTATTAGTCCTAGCGCTGTATCCGTCAACCGTTGCGCTGGAAACCCGGTTGCATCTGGCAGCCAGCCCCGGCCCCTTACCCCACCACCGTTAAATGTCTCCGGTCAGCAGCCGTCCGCTCTCACGTCAACCCAGACTGCCCCCGAGCAAGCACCCAAACCTCAACAGGTTGCTGCGGCTCATTCGCTGCCTCCCCCTCCAATTAGCTTTGCACGTCGTCGCGCTGCTCAGCCGGGTGGTCGCAAAAGGAAGCCTGCCGATATTGTGATCAGCCCCCGTGGTGCAGGCCCATCTGATTCACTCGCCCCAGTCATTCAGAGCGCTCCCCCGGTGGCAGATCCCGGCCGTTTCCCAATGGCAATCCCCCGTCTTCCGTTAGCGCTCAATAGCGCCCAGCCAACCCGGAGAATTGCCGGTAATGTCCCTCCGACACCTACTCGGTTTAGTCTCCAGGGTACTACCGCCCCATCAATTAGTTCGACCGCGCGCTCAAATCTCTCTCCTCCAAATCCCCCGGTTCCAATAGTCAACAACACCTTGGTACCACCGACGCCACATGCACTTCATCATCCTGGCTACATGGGCGACAAGTCTGCTTTTTTGGCGCCATTCGAGCTCTTTTATGATGCCCTCAACGACTCGAAGCAGCTCAAGGGCTGGCTATCGGACCAACTTTCGAAATCGAATTCGCTGATCGTGTCGCTCAAGCAGCAGCAAGAAAAGATGGACGAGATCGTGGAGGATTTGGTCGAGAAGCGCACGCGTGCTATGCGGGAGGAGATCACTATGCTCCGCCAACGCATGGAATCGCTTGAAGAAGCGCTGCTCGCAGTTCGTGTGGAGGCTCCCACCAGGGAGCAGGAAGCCACAGGATTTGGATACCCACAGAGTAGCAAATTCCATCAAAACGGGGTCCCTTCTGGTCCAGAGCCCACCCCATCATATCGGTTTCCTGCTCCTGAGCAGCGCAGACCAGATACCATCATCAAGGTCACGTCTCCAGAACGAGAGCGGGAACACCAAGCGTCTTTGTCGCCGCCGGTAGACACCACGCGTCGACTGTCAGTCTCGGCGGCGACCGCCCGGACAGAGCCATCGCAAGGGTTGCATAGTTCGTTTGGGTTTGCCGGCCACAATCGAAGTTCATCAAGCTCTCAGGGTTCTGCGAAAAACACGCCCCCTGTAAGGCCGCAAGTCCCTGAGCGGACGAGCACCGCGCGACAAACGGACTCGCGGACCGCTCAGCGGCTGTACTTTTCCGGGTCGTATGGGAATAGTAATCCCCCTTCCGGTGAAGGAACCACGACCTCGAGGAGCGGAGACAAGACATGAAGATGTTCACACCCAGTTTCTTGACATGCTTACAGAACGTTTATCGTTCTTTTTTAGATCCTTTTTTTCGGTGACGACTAGGACACTTGCAGCTTGCCATATACACATTCACTCGCACCACTTTTCCCCCTCTGAATAGCATCAGATTCGCGGACTATGTATCTCTGATTTATGGCTTGTTTTCTTGTGTCGCTTGCTTTCGTTGGTCCGACCTAAGAAGATTCACACATTCGTTTTCGTTTTTCGTTTTTATATTGAAACATGTGATTTGTCTTGAATTTTTGTTATCTGTACTTATATGAGGGATGTATGATAGATTCCGAGCACATTTTACATTCATTACAGGGTCCAGTGCAGAGGCTGGATTCATTTGTCGACATCTTCTCCGAGTGCCAGTGCTTGATGCCGATTGAAAAGGATCGACGTGCGTGGCGGAGGGGTCGAAATGAATGCCGCCCGATCGCAAGTGCGAAGGTTCAGCGATGGGGCGTGCACCCTGAATTCGATCCAAACGGGTCGTCGAAAAAGTCTGAAGCTGTTCCTTCTGTGATTTGGAACTTGGTCAGAGGCAATGCTTAGTAGTAGAGAAGAGGCAATGTATTGTGGCACTGCTTGACGCGTGTGTCTTTATTTTTCGACTACCAAGTTATGCTCAAGTCCCGCTTTCCGTCCTTGTGCAGAACCTATGCCACACGTCGTCCAGAAAAACCACCTGCGCGGTTCCCTGATCCGCTGCGTAACAATCCCAATGCCGTCCTGACATCCTTGGAGCGCGACAAGCTCACGTTTATCCACCGACCCCCCTCGTCCGCGCCGTCGCCCTTTTCGACCACGCTCAACCCTGCTTCACCCCTCTTACGTCCAGCATCCACCTCATCCAACCGCCTCCCACCCCTCCTCCGACCGTCCGAGTACAATCCAGGGCCCACCCGACTCTCAAAAGACGACCTCGAGAAACTCAAGTCGCTGAGACGGTCGAATCCAGAGGTCTATAGCTGTACCAAGCTCGCAAATATGTTTGGCTGCACGCCGAGTTTCGTGTCGCAGGTGGCGGCGTTGCCGAGGGCGTTGAGGAGGGCGTTTGGGAAGCGGCAGACGGAGCGGGTGGAGGCAGTCAAGGCGGGCTGGGGCGAGCGCAAGGCGACGTTTAGGGCGATTCGGGAGAAACGTCGTCAGTATTGGTGAAAAAGGTCGTTCACGGAACGCAGTGATACGGGGAGAACCGGATGAGGAGTAGCTAATTGCTGTACCGGAGTTTACTCTCTCTTTTGCACTATTCTTTTTCGAATGGCCTTTCGTGTGTCCGTTTCGAATGCCATCCGTGTGTCGTCGCGTCAGAGCTCGCTTGCGTTTCACACCATGTCTACCACCAGATTCCCCCCGCATTTTTACAACACAGACCACCGTCAACGGTGTCTAGAACAGTTGCGCTCAAAGTCCGTCTCACTCGAGAAGTACATCTATCTCGATGGCCTCAAAGGTCGTGACTCGAACCTCTTTTACGACATTCTCCTCGGAAACATGTCGGTACGTACGACACACATCCTTGGCTTGCACCCCTTCACGTCCCCGTCAGGAAATGATCCCCATCTTGTACACCCCTACAGTAAGCAGCCATCATGGTGGTAGTCGTGAGACGTCCCTCACCCACCCAAGGTCGGCGAAGCGTGCGTCCAGTATTCCCACATTTGGCGACGCCCAGAGGGACTGTACGTCTCGATCCAAGACAAGGGTCACATTCGCGACGTCCTCGCCGCTTGGCCCAACGCACACGATGCACGTATCGCCGTCGTGACCGACGGTGAGTCCCTCGATCGTCCTCGCCATGGGTAGCTTGATCTTCGCGGACAGGCTCACGGATCCTCGGGCTCGGCGATCTCGGCGCGAATGGATTGCCCATCAGTATCGGGAAGCTGTATGTGGTCTCGTATATCGAAGACGTCGACTGATGCTGTCTAGGGATCTGTATGTAGCCGGTGCAGGCATCAAGCCCACGTCGACCGTATGTAGTAGGTCCCAGAGGGATAGTGTCGTGTTTGACAGTGTTTCAGGTGCCTATCTGTCTCGATCTTGGAACGAATACCCAGCGGTACCTCGACGATCCGCTGTACATTGGCGTGCGTCGTCTCAGACCGGCGGGTCAAGAGGTAAGCCCGATCGACTTGGCAGCGATACGCCGCTGAATACCCCACTCGTTCAGATGGACGACTTTATGGACGAGTTCATGCAGGCGATGCAAGACGTCTTCCCGAAACTGCTCGTCCAATTCGAAGATTTCTCCACGGACAATGCGTTTCGCTACCTCGATAGGTATCGCCACCAGTACCGCGTGTTCAATGATGATGTCGGTGTCTCTTGTCTTTGCCATGCTGCTTGTGGTGGTTGATGTATGCATGAAATGAACAGATTCAAGGCACGGGGTCCGTTGTTTTGTCCGGCTTTATGAATGCGGCGCGGCTCTCCTCGGCTGCCTCGGGCAAGCAGTTGGCGGACCAGAGGTTATTGTTCTTTGGTGCGGGTTCGGCAGGTATTGGTGTCGCGAAGCAGTTACTGTCGTTCTTCACTCGTCTGGGCATGAGCCCCGAAGAGGCCAAGTCGCGGATATATGTAAGCCCGATCTGACTCGAGGTTGAATTGTGCTCATGCGTGATTATGCTAGACCGTCGATTCCAAGGGGTTGATCACCGCTGACCGCAAGGGCCTCCAGGAGCACAAGAAATGTGCGTCATTTTCTGCAACGTGTACATATAAATTGACGATGTATTGGACTAGTCTTTGCTCGGACTGACTACGACGGCCCTCGGCTCACCAACCTGGTGGACATCATCCACCATGTCAAGCCGACGGCGCTACTTGGTCTGAGTACACTCAAGGTCGGTATAATGAATGTACATTCGCATTCATCATCCTCAAGTTTCTTTAGAATGCGTTCACCGAGGACGTTGTCAAGGCTATGACCGCTCTGAATGAACGTCCCATCATCTTCCCCCTCTCCAATCCGGTCCGTCTCAGTGAACTCGACTACCAAGACGCGATTGCGTGGTAAGTCACTATCAGTCCCATCCAACACCCTCGCTCGACCGCTTTCACCTGTAGGGCGAACGGCAAGGTCATCTATGCGTCTGGTAGCCCTTACCAGCCCGTGATGCACGACGGGGTGATGCACGAGCCTGGACAGGGAAATAATATGTACATCTTCCCCGGTATCGGGCTCGGTGCGATCCTCTCCAAAACGTGCCACGTCTCGGACGGCATGGTCGAACAAGCGGCCGTCGCCCTCGCCTCGTCCCTGGACACCGACGAAGCTGCCGCAGGGCTCGTGTATCCCCGCCTCGCGCGTATCCGGGATATCAGCACCAACGTGGCGTTGGCTGTGATCAGGCAAGCACAAAAGGAGGTGAGTGTGATGGAGCGCACACGCACGGCGCGTTGACAACACTCTTTTGTACCCCGCTAGGAACTGGCTACGAACCGCTATCTCCGCACTCTCTCCGATGAGGACTTGCGCGGACTCATTCGCGATAAAATGTGGGAACCGCCGGCGATGCAGGTCGTGTCTGTTCCCCACCTCTAACGGATAGCGTGAGATGGTTCGGCGCGTTCTCAGGACCGCGACGTCCTCCTGAAATAGATCACCTTGGTGTGGAATGGAGTCGTTCGTGTTATTTCGGTAGAAATGACTTATGGTGTATCTAAGGATCGATATGGAATGTATAGATGGCTTTTCAAACGTCGATCGTTGTGCCCAGCGAGCGTGGCCAATCGCCATCGTGATCTTCTTTCCAGACGGCGATGCCGAATCGGTGGTTGACGCCTTTGAGGGCGGGCACGCATGCGAGACCGCCACAGCCACCTGTGTGGGGCATCGGGACGAGGTAAAATACCTCCTTGACCCGGGAATGGAGCAGTGCCATGGCGCACATCAGACAGGGTTCGTGCGTGATAAAGAGTGACAGGCCTGTCAAGAGGTACTGCGTGCCGTTCTCTCCCTCCGTGGATCGCTGCGTGCGCTCGCCGGCCACTTGGCGGATGACGTCCAGCGCGGCGTGGCGAAGGGGGTGGTTCGTCGATCTGCGTGTATCATACCCGAAAAAGGAACGCGCGAGCTGTGTGTCGGGTGGGTAAGGTACCGGGGCGTGTGCCACGACAGGGACCTGGGAGGGTGCGTCGTGTCAGGGTGCGTCAACCGCGACCTAGGTACTGACCTCTCCAGACGCGGACTGTGCGACCTCGGCATGTGCCCGTTTGAGAGACCGTATGGCCTCGGATGCCCAGCGGACTTGAGCACGCGTCCATGGTTCGGGTTCCCATTTTCGTCTTGGGGCAAAGACGGTGGGCCAAAAGGTGTTTTTGATGGCGAGGGAAGTAGGTGTGCGTGCGGGGTGGGACGGGACGGAGAGTTGGTAGGGTGGTGTGAGCGGGGGCGAGGGCGGGAGTGGGGGTGGGGTGGGGGAGGTGTCGAGGAGGAGGTTGTGGAGCGGGTCTTGTCTCCGGATGCGCTTGAGGTGCTTCTTCGTGTTGA
>JBBPMD010000805.1:0-13463 GCA_038090095.1 Zangia roseola | reverse complement strand
GGCGAAACACGTGTTGGTCACGTGACTTCAAAAAGTAAGAGGATTGAAGGTCGTCGTATCGTTAGTGACCTTTGGCATGTGAGCATATGGATCGAAGAAGATAGGGGTTAGAGGCGCGTTTGTAACAACCACCAGCAGCCATTAGAAATTGGATGTCAGATTGCATTGCTGAAAAGGCAGTAAGCATTCCAAGCTAGTTTTATATACATATGGCACATGTGTAGCTTACTGGGGAAAACTTTGGTGATTGTGGAAGATGGCCCTCACTGAGTCTCTCATACCCACATTCACAATGGTTTGACTCCAAGATGGACAATCAACAATCTCAGATTATCAGACATTTCAGGAACATTATGTACTTATGACATACCCACACTTCAAACTTGCATGTACTGCAGGCTGTTAAATCCTTTCACATACTATACTCTCTCTGTCACTCCAACTTTTTCCCATGCACCACAAATCTGCCATCTACAAGTCTCATCTTGATTACTTGGCCTTGTGCCAAAACTCAGTGTGTGACATTCAAAAATCCTTCAAGCTCTATGCTAAAAGAATAATTAGTCAAGACTGATTGAGATCAAGCTTCAAGCTGCATTCAACTTCAAGAAGAAAGCAGGAGTGATATGCCTGTTTCCTGCTGCCACATCTGTTGTCACTCACTCCTTCCCAACCATCAATGTGTTTGAGGAATCCTGTCTGCAGTGTATTGTATTGCTCAAGGGCCTTGTGAATTGTTGATGAATGTATAGCAATTGCTTTTGAGATTTGTTTACACATTTTGTACCCTGAAAGCTTATTAATAAGCATATTAAAAGATCATGTCACACATACCATTCAATGCATTACACAACTCAATCAGTATGTCCCACTCCATGTCTCCAAGCTCAAACTTTCTCAAGTCTTGTTTCTGGGTTATATAATCAACTGAAACAAGCCAGAATAACTGGGAAGTGCCTGGTGGATAGGTACAGGGATAAAAGGGTGTGTAGTGCCTTATACAGGGCTTGTTGTGGGTTTACTGGCCAAAGGCCACCACAGTCTGTCAACGAGCATCATAGATGCGAGGAGACTTCCTATGCTTCTTTGTGGTGCTTCAGTGTTATCATTCAGAAGACTTAAGAATTGTAAAAACTAGGGACTTAAGGTCCTCAGTGACTAGGCTATATACTGTACATGGATGGCTGTGCTAGGCTAAGTAAGGAAGGAGGCACAGTCATACAATAATATGTAAAGGTCTGATGTAATGGCCATGAGTGTACCATGAGGTGTACATGAGGGGAACATGAGGTGTGGCAGAATGGAAGTGATGCCTCACATTGATGGAATGGAAGATAGATCAAGATTTGTAATGGAAGATGTGAAGAATGGAAAATCCAATCTAGATAAATGAAATCCAGAGATCTGGAGCTCATGGTATGATAGGGATTGTAACATCAACCACATCATGATGCAAGATGGCATAGTCAAGCATATCAAACATTGAGTTCCATTGTATCACCACATTGCATGGTAAGAGTGTCACTGGCACCTTCAAGTCCTGTATGATTGGCTTCCAGGCTGGCAAGAATACCATTGTCAAGCAGATAATTTTGAATGTAAGTTTTCGGATCTGAAGAAGTTGGTAAAGACACAGGTGCATCTGTGATGCCATGCATACCTTTGCAAGCACTAACTTCACTGGTGCTCCATTGTCATGTAGCTTTCTCATTTCCTCTCCATCCAACAATACAGTCTCATCACACCAACTGTTACAGAAAAACCGGATCCTCCGGAAGCGGAAACTACAGAAGTACCAATGGAACTTCCAGAACAGTCATGGCGAGCATCTCCTATGTCTTTTGACCCATACTACGATGATATCACTCCCCTTTCCTTACCTGGAATGATCCTTTCTTACAGACCCCCTTCTGCATCTCCTTTCTACTCCTTTGGTCTTTCTCATTCCAATCTTCATTGGGATACATTGACACATCCGCTTTCAGAACTTCCTGATGTGTTAACTTCCTTATAAAGTACATTTCCTTTCTTAGAAGTGGAACTCCGTTCCCCTTATGTCTAACTCTTCCTATGTTCCCCTTTCTCTTCTAAGGACATCCTTCTCCTCTGTCAAACTCTTTCGACTAGTTCCCCCATTCATCCACCCAGTCTCCTATAAATACCCGATGACCTGTATGCAGAAAACATCAGGCCTGGCTGTACTCCCCTCCAAACTGTGGGTTAAGCTTGGCAAGGTGGTCAAGCATCACCTCATTATTGTTTGCATTGTCATGAGTCATGCTCAACATCTAGATAGCATAGTCAAGTGATTCAGTATGTCATTGTGGTATGTTCAATTCATCTTTTCTGACACTCCAAACGCCTCCGGGACCTCATGAAAAGTAATTGTGAGTGCTTTTCCTGTGTGGGACTGTACATGTGTTATGTATCATTCAGCATAAATATGATGAGTCATCACACACCTTTGCCACTTTGACAATATCTAATGAAAATGTTAGCAGTGCACTTGTCCTTTTCAAGGTGTTCAGCAAACACTACAAATGCTTGATGGTTCATGGATGTCCACACATCCATCATGAAGTCTCACTGTCTCTTGTATTCCTGAGGTATGTCGATATCATTTACACACAGAAATGTGCTAATCTTGACACTGAGACAACCCTAAAAAGGACGAGCTGTTGTAGTGAGGTGGAGTGGTTGTGGAATAGGAGCAAGCAAAGAATGATGTATTTAGAGGCTTTGATCCCTTTATCAGAAGTCTTTAGGGGAAAGGCCAAGAGAACTTTCCTGGAGTTCTCTGGCGTTGCATTAGGGCTTTATATACTACTTTACATGTTTGTGTCTATTTGGTTCTATGGCTATGTATGAGATAAGAGTCCATTATGCTATTGGATAAATGTCATCATGAGTCATAAGAAATACACTGCCTAGTTGGCTGTGCAAGTGAGTCGTAGATAAGGCACATTGTCTTTGAGGTCATGAGATCCAGATCATATCCTATTGGACAAGAAGTCCTGTGGCAATGTTTTATGTGGCAGCCAATAGGAATGCGTTCCAAGCATAGGTTTGGCATGAGGCAGAACACATGTAGGTCACGTGATCTAGAAAGTAACTTGGTTTTGCATGCAAGGAATGAAGTATTCATAGGGGTTAAAGACTGGAATTGGAGCATTTGTAACACTACCCCCTCTCTGTAGATCTTGCTCTGTAAGATCAGGGTCGCTATGCTCCAATTTGTTAAATATTTGCATGGATGAGACTGTTAAGTCTTCTTTAGTCATAAACATTTTATTGAATTCTTCATATGTCATATTTATCTTCCTAGGGGCTTGTGGGTTTAGCCGATGGAAATCTTCTAATGTTTCCTTGGCATGTGCCAGATTCTTTATTGGTTTCCATGTCCTCTCTGTTTTGTCATATCCCTTCCAGTGTATGAGATATTGGAATGATCTCCCTTTCATTTGAGAGTCAACCACATAGTCTACCTCGTATTCCACATCTCTATCCTCTGTTACAAAGATAGGGCCTGGTTTGTCTACCTTCTGGCCTGGGAGTCGTTCTTTGTATGGTTTGACTCTTGAGATGTTCACTGTTGGGTGGATACATAATGATGATGGAAGTCATAGTGTGACTGCATTAGGTCCTTTCATATCTGTTATTTCATAGGGGCCTAGCCATTTTTCAGATAGCTTCTTTGATTGGCAGGTCAGGCGAAGGTTATCTGTCGCTAACCAAACTTTATCGCTGATCTGGTATTCTGGTGCTTCTGATCTATGTTTATCGGCCTGTGTTTTCATACATGCCTGGGCATCTAATATGTTTTGTTTTGTTTTATTTAAGGTTTCTGCAAAGTCGTGTATGTATTGCTCCACAGTTGGTGCATGTGTTTTCTTGGGTTCTATACCCATTCTTGGGACATAGGAATGTGTTATTTCAAATGGTGTGAACTTCATCAAAGTATTCCTTTTTGAGTTGTATGAGAATTGTGTGAGAGGAAGCCATTCGCTCCATTCTTCTTGTTTCTCTGCACAAAACAACCTCAAATATTGGATAACTTCTCAGTTAAGATGCTCTGACTGTCCATCTGTCTGTGGATGGTGAGCAGACAAGAGTTTTGTTTTTATTTTCATATTGTTGCATATATCTTTCATGAGCTTGGATGCAAATTGTGGTCCGTGATCCAATACAATAGAAGTGGGAAGTCCATGATGCTTCCACACGTGTTGCATATAGAGTTTCGCTAATTCAAGCGAAGTGCATGTTTTGTTGCATGGTATGAATTCAACTTCTTTTGAGAAACAATCCACTATGGTGAGAATCATGTCGAATCCATTTGACATAGGTAAGTCTGTGATGAAGTCCATGGAGATGTGTTCCCACGGTACACATGTGGCTTCCAGGGGTTGTAGTTTTCCCACTGGTTGTTGATTTGTTCCTTTGAACTGCACGCATCGTTCACATCAACTGACGTAATCTTTGCATAATTTTGCCATTCCTGGCCATATATAACTTTGGTTAAGAAGCTCAAGTGTTTTTTCATATCTGGGGTGTCCTGCCACTGGTGTGTCATGGTGTTGTTCTATAACTTTTAATCAAAGACCTTCAGGGATGTAAATCCTATTGCCTTTTTCGAGGACTTTATGTGTGGATATTTCATATCCCTGTTCTTCTTGTAGTTTCTTCATATATTTAGAAGGAAGTTTCATAGTTGCTTCAGTGATTTGCTCTAGCATGTCATTGCCTTCATCACATATGGTAACTGCGATTCTTTCAGGAGGTATGACCAATATTTCTTTATTGTTATGTATCTTCTATTCCCTTGGCATGATCTTCTCTTCTGCTGAGCACATCTGCTTTTCCCATAGTGTTACTGGCCTTGTAGTACCATTTGAAATTAAATCTAGATAAATATTGTGCCCATTGTGCTTGTCTTCATGTGAGATCTTGTCTCATCATGAACCATGTAAGATTCTGATGGTCATTCCATACTTCGAACTCGTGTTGAGCTCCTTCTAAATAATGTCTCCATAATTCCAGGGAACAAATAACTGAAAGCATCTCTTTATCAGCTATCAGGTAGTTTTGTTCTTCTGGTGACATATGTACTGTGGGAATTGTAGGCAACTGGATGCCATTTCCCTTCCTTTTCTATAGATAAGACCGCATCCATTGCGTAATCTGATGCATCACTTTCTAGGCAATATTTGCAATCATTATCCAGAAAAGCAAGTATAGGGGTGGTGGTGAAAGCTTGTTTTAAGGTTTTCATGGCTTCTTTACATTTGTCATCCCAATTCAAGGTGATGTCTTTCTTTGTTAAGTCATGTAGTGGTCTAGTCACTTTAGCATAGTCTTGAATGAAGCGATGGTAGAAGTTCGCTAAGCCTAAGAAGCTTCTAACTCCTTTTACATTCTTCAGAGTTGGCCATTTGAGTATTGCTTTGACCTTTTCTTGATCCATGGAGATTCCATTAACTCCCACGATCATTCCCAAGAAGTCTACTTCTGTCTTGAAGAAGCTACATTTCTCTGATTTTACAAAGAGGTTGTTTTCCTCAAGGCATTTCAAAACTTCTAGAACTATCTTTGTGTATTCTTCATCATCATCCATCTTGGTAAATATCATAAGGTCGTCGATGTAGACAATGACTACACCATCCATATCAGCAAATAACTCATTCATCATAGTTTGGAACGTTGCTGGAGAGTTGCACAGCCTGAAGTACATGACTAAGGGTTCATAGGCACCTCAAAAGCATATGAAAGCGGCTTTCCATTCATTGCCTTCCTTGATGCAGATATTGTTATATCCCCAATGTAAGTCCATTTTTGTAAATAATTTAGCCCCTTTGAGCTTATCAACTAGTTGCGAAATGAGGGGTAATGGATAATTATTTTTGATGGTGTGTTTGTTTAGATAGCGATAGTCCTGGACCATTCGCTTCTTTCTGTCTTTCTTAGGTATGAAGAATACTGGTGACATTTGTTCTGATTTAGAAGGTCAGATGTAACCCTTTTTCAGCTGATCTTCTATAAAAGCCGAAACTTCTTCTTCCTCTTTTGGGTTTAGGGGTATGATCCTTCCTTTCTTGGGTTTGAATGTTTCTTTAAGTTCAATTGTGTGATCCCAAGGTTTCCTTATTGGCATTCGTTCCGATTTGTTTTTTGAAAATACTTTAGCATATTTGTGATACCGTTTGGGCACCAGTTCTTCTAAGGTTTTGTCTGTTTTGGGAGATTCTGTTCATAGCTCCTGTATATGGCATAATGAAATTTATTCTTCCCATTCCATGGTTTGTATGAATTCTGACATGTGGTGTAGATAGCGACATGATTGGGGGCATCGTGTGAGTTTAATCTCACCCTTTGTCCAATCTATATCAGGATTGTGCTTCAGCCATGTGTATCCCAGGATAAGGTCATTCTTTCCCAGGTTCGTCACTTCCGCTGTTACATGTTCCCTATGTCCTTTGTATTCCACAATAATGTCCACACTGTGGGTAATGGAACCTGCTTGGTTCTTAGTTCCATCCACGTTGTAAACTGGGATAGGTCTAGGAAGAGGTTTTATTGGGATTTTATTTTTCTTTACCCAATCTTCATGAATAAAAACCATGTTTGCTCCACTGTCTAGCAGGGCTGTGGTGCATAAGAAATTTGTTTTCATGTAAGGGGATATCTGGATCTTCATTAGGATCTCTGTTTCCACCTTCACACTTCTGATAAACTTTCTTTTTGAGTTTTCTTCTGGGATTTCTGTAATGGAATCAGTTTTCATAAGCGGAGAATCAAAAGGTGAATTAAGTATTGGTGTGAAGCCCCAACTGAGCTCATGGCTAGCATGAGGCCCACTTGACTGTACATGTGTATCGTAATTTAAAGGAGAAAATGAGTTCGAGAAGGAAATATCTTTATACTTATCTGTATCCATGTAAGCACCCAGATTGTTTACGTGGCTTTCCCTTTTCCCTTCTTGTCCTGAGACTCCTTCATGTCCCAGAAATAAGCCTTCATTTCTTCCATATTCATACTGTGTATCGTGGCAAAAGGGTCTTTTGAAGAAGAAATCATTTGCTTCTCTTCCTTGGTGGTGGTGTGAACACTTCGTCTGCTGTTTTTGGAGCATTCTTTCTTGTGTTTGCCCCCTAGCCACTTGCATTCCAAGCAAGGGTTTTTCTGCTTCTTGCAGTCCTTGATTGAGTGGCCTGTTCGCCACAGTTGTAACATTTGAAACCCGAAGAGGGCTTCCCTTTCTTCATTTGTGCAATGTCTTCAGCATCTATCCAGCCAATGTCCATTGCATCCTTATCTCTGGACCCTTGTCCTCGGATAAGCTTTACTTGTTTGAGCACAGCACCTGCTTTCCTTATGTTTTCAACAGTGGTTTTCAAACTGTCGGAGCATTTCTGTTCTTTTATTATTTGGGTAATAATACCCTCATTGGTGTTTTTTTCAAGGAGAAGGACAGCATGTGACTCGTCCAATTTTGTTTGGTTGTACAGTGCTTCCCACTGTATGAGGAACTCGTCTGTCCTCATCTTTCCTTGTGTGAGTTTTTCAATTTGGGCTCCAGCCCAGTCCCTTTGGTTGGTGGCCCTGAACAGAGTCTCGACATCTAATTCTAACTCCGCCCACGTATATCCTGCACAGGAATCTATCCATGCAAGTCTGGTCTGGGCAAAGGGTCCAGCTTTCGGCCCTTTGAGTCATGAGAGGATGATGATTACTGCCATCTGCAAGCCTTTGGGTATTGCATGCTGGTTGATTTCCAGCCATGCCTGCATTTTTGACCACCATTCTTTAAATTTGTTGATGGCCCCTTCATACTCTCTAGGGTCTGAGAAAACTTCAACCTTTCGGTTGCTTCCTGCTGCTGGTGGTATTGGTGCTGTACCACCTCCTGGTAATGTCATGTTTGCCACCATTGTTGTTTGCATGGCAGCAATTGTGGCCTGTAATTCCATGATCAGCCCCATCAGCTGATTATTCTGATTGACCACATTGGTCATCTCATTTCCCATTGCATTCCACTTTTCTTCCCATATGGAGTTTGGGTTTGTGATAATGGAGATGTAATGTTGGGACATCTTTTTAAGTGAGAAAAAGAAGATATACATATTTTGATTTCTAAAGGTATTTGGAGGGTTTTTTTGAGTAGATTTTTCAGTCTGAGCATTCTCTCGCTCCAGATTCTTATCTCCTCATCGTTAAACCTAAAGATCTGCCTTGTGCGGAAGATCTTCCTTCTCTTCACAACTCGTGGTTGTGGTGCTATTGGTTCTGGGGTCAGAGGATGGTAGTCGTTAGGATCTCCTTCTGAGTCCTCTTGTTCTCTCTTTACCCTTACTTCTGGGAGTTGAAGCGGTACGACGATCTCCTGAGGTTCCTGCTTAACCTCGCATCTTTCTAACTCTGGTGAGATGACCCTGTCTCTCAACCCAAGTTCTTCTTTGGATCCTATCTGAGATGACCAAGCCAAGTTGGTTGCTAATGATTCTTGGATTAGCCTTCCTTTGTCTGAGCGGTTGAGGCACACTAGGTGTTCTTGGTAGACGATCCTCAGCAGCACTTCCTCATTGGAGTGATGAGTAAGATAGCCCCGTGGTAACCCTGCTTCAAACACAGCCCATGCTATAGTAGCAGAGTCAATGGCTTCGTCAACATCGTATCATGGATCTCTGAGTCTATCTCTCAGTTCCTGTACCTCCTCCCAAAGCGGTGGTGTAGGGGTCCTGTAGTTGGAAAGGGAATGCTGAGACTGGGACACTTAGTGGGGTAAGTACTTTGAAGTCCCACTTCTACAATCTAGAGGACACTGTACTTGTGGTGCTCTTCTTCGCTATGCCTCTGTTAAGGGCTTGCTTTCAAGTATGAAAAGGTAGGTGAAAGAGGTAGTAAAGTTCTAATGAGACAACCCTAAAAAGGGTGAGCTGTCATAGTAAGGTGGAGTGGTTGTGGAATAGGAGCAAGCAAAGAATGATGTCTTTAGAGGCTTTGATCCCTTTATCAGAAGTCTTTAGGGGAAAGGCCAAGAGAACTTTACTGGAGTTCTCTGGCATTGCATTGGGGCTTTATATACTACTTTACATGTTTGTGTCTATTTGGTTCTATGGTTATGTATGAGATAAGAGTCCATTATGCTATTGGATAAATGTCATCATGAGTCATAAGAAATACACTGCCTCGTTGGCTGTGCAAGTGAGTCATAGATAAGGCACATTGCCTTTGAGGTCATGGGATCCAGATCATATCCTATTGGACAAGAAGTCCTGTGGCAATGCTTTATGTGGCAGCCAATAGGAATGCGTTCTGAGCATAGGTTTGGCATGAGGCAGAATACGTGTAGGTCACATGATCTAGAAAGTAACTTGGTTTTGAAAGCGAGGAATGAAGTATTCATAGGGGTTAAAGACTGGAATTGGAGTGTTTGTAACAGACACACCTTCAAGATTTTCACAATCCATGTGCACATGTGCATAAATACTTGTTTGACATCACACAAGATGATCTCAAGTGAAGATACATACAGTGGCTCAAATATGTAAGTGTCCCAATGTTGGGCCATTTTGGAAAAATGTGACATTTGCAAGAGAATCAAAAGGTATCAGCTCTGGCCCTAGCCCCTGCCCTGAATATGAGCCCTTAGTCATGTGATTTGGTTGCCATGGCACTGAGATATAATAATTTCAAAATGACATGTCATTGGGACACTTATTTGAGCAACTTTTCTATTCTGCAATTTTGTTATTTTGTGTGTCCTCCCTTTGCTTTTATCACTGTCACTAGTCTTCTAGGCATGTTTTCTATCAATCTTTGACATTCCTCAACCTCTATCTTGCCCCATTCCACCTCAATCCTTTCTCAAAGCTCCTATCTTAATGGTGTTGCTAGCTATTGAGCTTCTTTTTGAGGATTTGCCAAAGATGTTCAATAGGGAAACTGTACTGGCCAATCAAGGACTGAGATTCTAGCCACTCTTGGGTATTTTTAGAGGTATGTATGTTTGGAGTCATTGTCTTGTTGAAAGATAATGTTCTCCCCAGGGATCCCAGAATTTTCCATGATAGGACACAGATTACCTGTCAAAATGGAGACATATTGCTCAGCATTCATCCTTCCTTCCACCTCTGCAAGGATCCATACTGTATTTTAGCCCATGCACCCCCAAACCATCAAGGAACCTCCTCCAAACTTTACTGTTTTCTATATCTTCTTGTCTTGCAAAGGTTTTCCTGCCACTTTCCTTTTTCCATCTGACCCAATCCTGTTGATCTTGGTCTCATCTAATCAAATTACCTTGGTCCAGTCCTCTACAGTCCAGTGTTTGTGCTTGAGAGTACAGTCTAGCCTATGTTTCTTGACTACACCCTTTAGAGAGGCAGACTTTGGCACATTATGAATGGTTTGGGATGAGACAGGAGATGAGAGGGTAGAATTGATGAGACAGGCTGCCTGGACAGCATTTTCAACCTTACTACAGGTAATAATAGAGACAACTCTCCTTTTGTCAATAGGAGAAAGTTTGGAAGGAGGGTCTAATTTGATATTTTCCCTGCTTGGATGAATCTCTTTGATAATCCTGGCCACAGTGAAATTCCCTAGACCAGTTTGGGAGAATAATTCCTTAGCACAAAGGCCAGATTCAGAGAGAAAATGAATATATACTCTAGCAAAGGTAAAAATAAACTTTATAGTGAAGTAGGGTTAGTTGGGTGGTATTTCTGTTCTTGATGGTGCCCAGGGTTATGTAAATTACATAATGAGACTAGATTGAAGCACAAAATCCATCAGAATATTATGTTATTCACCAACAAATAACTAATAACATCATGCTCAAATAAGTGTCCCAATGACATGTCATTTTGAAAGTGTTATATCTCAGTGCCATGGTGACCAAATCACATGACTAAGGGCTCATATTCTAGGGCCATGGGTCATCCTGCAAGGGTCAGAGCTGATACATTTTGGTTCTCTTGCAAACATCAAGTCTTTCCAAAATGTCCCAACATTGGGACACTTATTTGAGCCACTGTAATATTCTGGTCTCCTCATCTTTATTATATTCAAAAATAGCTGATCATGCACAATACTGACACCTGAGGCACAGCTGAAAATGGTCGCCGAACAAATTAGATATTTATTTGATAACTTATGGTAGCTAAGTTTGCAAATATGTTTGTTAACATAGCAAAAAGCAAATTCAACAAAAGTTATTCAATATGTAATTCATGATATTTTAGCACATATCATGAATTTGTTAGCCTATAATGCACAAAATCTGTTTCTACGATATGAAAGCCAAGGATATTTGAAATCATAGATAACATATGTGTGAAATATCACCAGTTGCATTTTCATATTCTGATGGAGCATATGGGCACTGTGCATACTGGGAACATATTTAAACCTGATTCTAACTATGTATAGTATACATTTTCCATATATGAGACAGAAGATAGCAGAAAGAAATGAAGAAAATGTCTGAGACTATGGATACCCCCATATTGAAACGCTTCTTATAAATATGTAGGTGAACAGATGCGGAGGCCCCTCAGCGGACCACTCTGCAGGCCACCTAACAGGCCGCCATTCATTACTGGCCAGTGCCTAAATCGTATAGGATTTCTTTGGGAAGTGATCAGATTAGGGGGGAGAAATACAAATGAAAACTTACAAGTGTAGGGATTAGAGATTCTTTGCATGCAAGAAGCGTCGTATGGGAACCAGTGTTCAGCCCCTGGAACCAATCATCATTATACCAGCTATGAGGAAGCCCTCGTATTGGCATATTAGTGTCCTTGTTCCGCAGCTCCCAAAGACACTTCAATGAAGTGTTGCCAACCTGTTTGCACATCATTTCTACCCTGAAGGCTGCTTTGTAACTCTCGACAGAGTTGAATAGGTGAGAGATGGAGGGGCTTAGCCAGGGAATCTCGAGGTGCCTGATGATTTTTGGATTTGAAGGAGAGGGACTATCAGTTTCATCGCCACTCATACCATCCACACCCAGGCAAGCAATAATCTTGTCAATGGTGTCCCATGTTTCCAGATCTTTGGAATGATTCTCTGATATGATTCGTTTGCGCCTCACAAACGTCTATTGGAATGTCAGCATGAAGTATTCGGGAATGCGTAAATGAACCCCATGGTGATGAGAGACCCTTCTCTCGGATTTCAAGCGGTGTTCCTCCTGTACTTGAAATTTGGATTCAAGCTGTTTCCGCTTGTCAGCTGCAGACTCGCGAATCTCAGTTTGTTTGCGATAAGTCTGATGGGTTCGGATCAGCTTCTGCTCACAAAGATGGCAGATGGCTGTCAGATTCATCGTTTTCTCATCATAAATGACATCCTTGTAGTCCCTATTCTTGAGCTTCCTGTGGAAATCTGTCAATAACAGGGTGATGGCTTCACGGTTCCAGTGTGATGCAGTTAGCAGTTTGGAGTCCCAGTCAAGAGCCAGATTCTCCAGTTCCGGAGGTGACTCCCCATTCTGGTTAAATGCAAGAACGACATGAGAGGGAGCTGAAACTGGAAGGTCCACCTTGGGCTTAGAAATCAGGATCTTCCTGACTCGAAGATATACACAGAACGCATTCTTAAGGAATGGCACGGGTATGGGTAACCTGTGCGGGTATTAGCACCCACACCCGCATGGGTACGGGTGCAGGTCACATTTTTGTGACCCGTGCCCATACCCGTACCCATTGCCACGGGTCACGGGTACAGTGTGACATGTGACGTGGCAATGCCGCTTCACCCTCACTCGCCCAGCGGTCACCAATACTGGCCCTCGTCTGCATATGTGAGTGCAAACTCACCTTTACCCTTGCCTTACCTAGCCTCTCACTCATCCTAGCCCATCCCACCTTGTCATCTCGGCTGATCGAGTCCCTCACCCTCACCCTCACCCTCACCCTCTCATCTCGACACGACGCAATACAACAACAACAACAACAACAACAACAACGCAATAACTACTATAATGCGATTGTCGCAACGTTGTCGCTCTCGCCCTCGTCGCCTTCGCTTCACCTCACCTCACCCCTCACCTCACCCTCACCTCACCTGACGATGATGACAACCCTCCTTGTCCTCATCCTGTTACAAACGCACCCGAAACCCCTATCTTCTTCGAAACATATGAACAATCCTCTATTCATTCGAACACTTATGACTTTTCTTACTTTCTCACTTTCTAGGTCACGTGACTAGCACGTGCCTACCTCATGTCAAGGCTATGTTCGGAACACAATCCGATTGGCTGCCACGTTATACACAGCCTACGGACTTATCGTCCAATCGGATACAACCCGACCTCATGTTCACACTTCCATTCTCGCACAGCATCAAAGGCTGTCCTCTTCTCTTCTCTTCTATGACATTCCACGAGATTCCGACCAATGGCGGAATACTCTCTTATCTCTACCCTATGCCCTATACCAAATAACTACAAACATCTGTAT
>JBBPMD010000804.1:0-13470 GCA_038090095.1 Zangia roseola | reverse complement strand
TAGTTTATATACTACTTGTACATGTGGCTGTGTATTATTTACATAAGCATCGTACCATTCCTACTATTAATCGTATTGGACGATAAGGAATGATGGATGACTGATCATAGGGGTTGGTTCCTTGATGCTGATGCGTCAGGTAACCATGAGGCATAACATAATTGATGTGGCAGGAGAACGTTCCTTGATGGAAACGTGTACTGCTTCTAACCATGATCAGATCTATGATATATTAAAGGAATGCTGTTCAGGCTGTGTTATTGTGGCAGCCAATCAGAGTGTGTTCTGAGAACAGCCTTGGCATGAGGCATAATTACGTAAGTGTTTGGTCTAAAACCTTTGAGGGTTGAAGACTGGAGCGTTTGTACTTGGTTTCTTGACATAAGGTTCGAAGAAGATAGGGGCTTGAAGTGCGTTTGTAACATCGATTGGGGCGATGGCCGGGGGCCCAACGAAGACACCGACCGCACTGGAAGGTGGGACACTCGACCTGAAAGTGGCCAAGGCGATGGCAAGAGTAACAGGCCTGTTGATAGCAGGGGCAGGATGGGTTTAAGTGGTCGGTGTGGCGGCGACCAGTCCACAGCTGTTCCTGTTGTTCCATGACTCGTTCTTCCTCCGAATTGAGAGGGGAAGAGGAAGCTGACGGCGTGGTGGCGGGGTGTGGGGAAGAGATGTGGTTGGCAAGGGGTAGGATAGGGTAGGGGATAAGGTGCTGTTGCGCCATCTCAATGAGGTAACATTCTAGGTCTTCGAGGAAGTCAAGCATCTCGAGTTGGTGCATGGCTTTGAGAAGGTGCTCGCGAGTTTCGTTCCGAATGGAATGGAGGTTGGAGGCAAGGAGGGGTCCTCGTTGGGTGGATATGAGGGAGCAGGTGTGTGTGGCCGGCATGAGTCATTCATTCTGAATGTAAGCCTGATAGAGGGCAAAGAGGGGGGATCCCATGTCGAGGTGGGCGGAGATGGGGACTGAGAGTCAGGAGTCAGTAAGGAGGTGGTGGAGGCGATTGTCTGTGTTGGTGGAGCGGGGAGCTTGTACTAGGCGGTGAGCTGAGGGGGGTAGGTCTATGGAAAATACAGGATGGAAAGAAGGTACAAAGGGGGAAGAGGGGCGCCAGACTTCTTCGATGGCGACATCCCAGCCAGGTTCAGCAAGGACGGAGGTGGGGGACGCAGGGACAGAGGACGGGGTGAGGGATGAGGCAGTGGAGATGGATGGAGTGTCCGAGAGGCAGGCGAGAAGGGTGGTGACATTAGTGGATGAGGTTGAAGACATGTTAATGGAGATGCGGCGGACAGACAGTTTCTTAGCGCGTTTGGTGGGTTTGGAAGATGGAGGGATTGAAGAGTAGAGGAGGGAGTGGAGATGCTTATAAGCGTTCAAGATGTCGGGGGCATTTGATAAGTTTGACTCAATTTCCCAGGAGTCTTCTTCAGCGGTATATCCCTTCCATCGGACGAGATAGGAACGAGATAGTGGGTTGCCATGGTGACAAAGGATCTTTTCGACTTTGTATTCTTCTTCTCCCAAGATGAGATCAGGAGGGGGTTGTGGAAAGTTCCGTCCATGGATGGCGTTTTCATGATAGGGCGATAAGAGGGAAGCATGGAACATGGGGTGAATGCGCCATGTGGAGGGAAGGCGGAGTTGGTAAGAGAGAGGGGATAAGACCTTTGTGATGGAAAAAGGTCCTTCATGTTTTGGGGTGAATTTCGGGGAGGTGAGATCACGCTTCAGGTTGCGGGCTTCTAGCCAAACCTTATTGCCCTTGGAGAAGGGTTTGAACCCACAAGTGGATCGAGATTTCATGACGTTTCGGGCGAGGTCATGGGCAGCCAATGCTTCATCGTGTGCGGTGGAGAGGGATTTAAGGCATGCTTCTATGGCGGGAAGATCTGAAGAAGCTAGGGTAATGGGGAGAGGATGGGGTTCAAAGCCCATCATTAGGAAGAATGGGGATTTTCCGGTGACGAAATGGGGGCGGTGATTGTGGGCGAATTCTGCCATGAGGATATAGTTGGCCCAGGCAGAAGGGTTATCGTGGCAGTAGATGTGAAGGTAGGTTTTGACTTCCTGGTTGACACGCTCGGTTTCCCCATCAGTCTGGGGGTGGTAGGCGGTGGAGAGGGCAAGCTTGTAGCCGATGAGGCGAGCAAGTTGTTTGGCGAAAGCAGAGGTGAATTGGGGGCCTCGGTCGGAGATGATTTTGTCGTAGAGACCGAATCGGGTGTAGACTTTGTGGAAAAATAGATTGGCGATGCCTTCGGCAGTCACTGTTTTCATAGTGGGACAGAGAATCACCCCCTTAGTAAGGCCATGGTCAACCACGACCAAAAGAGAGTCAAAGCCCTCGGACAAGGGGAGATCAGTGATGAGGTCGCAGGAGACCTGTTGGAAGGGGTGGGTGCAGGAAGATGGGATAGGCGAGAGCAGGGGCACAGTGGGGTGAGTGTTGGCCTTCATCTGTTGACAAAGGGCGCAACCAGAGACGAAGGAGCGGACAAACTTGGCAAGCCCAGGCCACCAGAAGTCGGTGGCGACTAGTTGACGGGTTTGCAAATATCCAGGGTGACCGGCGGAAGTGGAGTCATGGCAATTGGAGACGATGTCACGGCGGAGAGTTCTGGTGGTGGGAACGTAAATGTGATCTTGGTAGGACAACACGCCGTCGACGTATTTCCAATTGTTGAAGCGGGTGCGGAAGGAAGCAGGGAGACCGCCGTCCATTGACTGGAGGTATTCAAGGACAAGGGGGTCAGAGGAGGACGAGGAATGGAGTTGTTCCGTAATGTGGGTGTCAACCAGACGAAGGAAGAGGGAATCCGGGAGAAGAGTGACATCTTCATTATCGGCTTCGTCAAAGATGTGATTGGGGCGAGGAGAGAGGGCATCCGGACCGGTGAGGAGGGATCCAGGAATGTGGGAGAATGAGAGGTCAAAGTCGGCAAGGTTGAGAAGCCAGCGGGCTTGGCGGCGATTAAGGTTCTGGGGCTGTCAGAAATACGTGAGGTTTTTGTGATCAGAGAAGACAGTGATGGGTGAGGGGTGTCCGTGGAGGTAGTGTCTCCACGCTTTGAGGGAATGGATGACCGCAAGGAGTTCTCGGTCATAGATGTCGTAGTTCCGCTTGGCTTGAGCGAAAGACTGAGAGGTAAGAACAGGGTTTCCAATCACCGTTGGAGTCGGTTTGGAGGAGGATACCACCTGACACGTATTTGGAAGTGTCAGTGGCGACGGTGAAGGGTTTGGTGAGGTCGGGGAAATGGAGGACAGGTTCTGTGAGGAAACTGGCCTTCAGATCGAGGAAGGAGGATTGATGGAGGTCGGTCCAGGACCATGGTTGATCTTTCTTAGTAAGATCAATTAGGGGGCGGGCGTATTCGGAGAAATGGGGAATGAATTGCCAGTAGAAGTTGGCAAATCCTAGGAAGGAACGGACATCCTTAAGCTTGGCAGGGATGGGCCAATCAGTGATGCCGGAGAGTTTCACGGGGTCCATGGTGAGTTTGCCAGGGTGGGCGATCATTCCGAGATAGTCAACTTCCTTAGCAGCGAATTGACACTTTTCAAGTTTGAGGTGAAGATCGAGTTCCTTCATTCGTTCTAGGACACGTCAAGTACGCTCTGTGTGGAGGGTTTCATCGGGGGAGAAGATCAGGAGGTCATCCATGTAGACGACGAGCCATCCTTCGGCAATCATATCACGGAAGGAGTTGTTCATGAAGTGTTGGAACGTGGCGGGGGAGTTGGTGAGACCGAAGAACATAATGGTTGGTTCAAAGAGGCCTTTATGGATGATAAAGGCGGCTTTCCATTGGTGTCCGTCTTTGATGCGGACGTTGTTGTAACCCCATTGGATGTCGAACTTGGTAAAGACCTGAGCATCTTTGAGTTTGTCGACGAGGTCGGAAATCAGAGGGAGGGGGTAGCCATCACGAACGGTATGTTCATTCAGATAGCGGTAGTCTTGGCAGGGGCGTAGGGAGCTGTCCTTCTTTTTAATGAAGAAGAAGGGGGAAGCTTGGGGGGAGTTGGAGGAATGGATTTTCCCAGAGGCCAGGTTTTTCTCGAGGAAGGCTTCGATAACAGCCTTTTCGTTGGAGGAGAGGGGATAGATTTTCCCTATCTTGGGAATGAAGGAGTCGTCTATGTTGATTTTGTGGTCATAGGGATGAGAGGGGGGAATATGGTCAGCGGATTCCTTCAAGAATACAGAGGTGAAGTCAGCGTATTCGGAAGGGAGGACGGTTTTGGGTTCCGTAGCGTTGGCTGCGATGGTGAGTTCGGTGGCGGTGGTGATTTTGTTGGAGGAAGGTAGGATGCCACAGGTGAAACGGGAACCGATTTTCCTGACTCAGTTGATGTGATAGTGGTAGATTTCTCGACGAACGTTTTGTTTGCCAGAGTAGGATTCGAGGTAGTTGAAGAGTTTTTCATCATGGATGGAATCGACAATGGCGATGCGGGGAGGCCTGGGGGTGTTCTGGGGTTGGAGTTTGGCAACCTTGATCAGGGCTTCATTGCAGGCTATACGATCGAGTGCGTCGGAGAAATTGGGTTTGTCAGCAGGAATGGGGTCAGGGAAGGAAAGGGAGCGGGCTTTCCAGTCGATGATGGGGTTATGGCGTTTAAGCCAGGGAAGTCCGAGGATGGCGTTCTCGGTACCGCAGTGCATGACAAAGAATTTGACATGATGTACTCATGAGTCGGGGAGTCGGAGGGTGAGGGTGGTGGTGAACCAGATGGCACCCTTGCGGTTGATTGTTTTGTCCACGTTCCGGACGGGGATGGGAGTTTCGAGGCAGGTTTTTGGGAGGTGATGTTTGTTGACAAAGTCCCAATCGATGCAGTTGATATCAGCACCAGAGTCGACGAGAGGGGAGACGTCTATGACTTTGCAGGTACTAGCTGGATCGAAAAGCTGAGAAGTGATGTGGATTGCTTTCCGAGTTGAATCGGCTAAAAGTACAGGGCTAGTATACACGGTAGAAGAGGAAACTGGCATAGAATCAGTTCCTCGTTTCAAAAACCCGGAAATACCTGTTTGACAGCAGGCGTTTCTTCTTCATCGTCATCGTCCTCAACTTCTATCAAAGCCGGGACTTCTTTGGCGGGGGTGGTGGTCTTCTTGACCTTCTTGGTGGGCTTTTTGTTCGCTGAGGAGACGAACTTGGGACAGTTGGTGGCACGATGGCCAGGTTCATGACAGCGGAGGCAGAGGTTGTTTTTGAAGCAGCGGTCACGCTCTTCTGAGGTAAGCTTGGGGATGTGAACAGTGTCAACATCCATGGTGTCAGGGTCGCGTTCCTTCCGGGTGGAAGGGTAGGCGGCAGGGTACGAGGCAGGGCTCTTCTTGGTGTGACCGGTGAGATCATCAGCACGATCCCACTGGGTTTTGAAGTGGATAGCTTTCTCGTACCAAAGGTCGAGAGTGGTGGGGATGGTGTCCATGGCCATGATGCGGCGCATGAGTTTAGTGGGGATGCCGAGGGAGAAGTACTGAATGAGTACATCGGCTGAGGTGACGCCCGAGATGGCGACGTGGTTCTTGAATTCTGCCACATAAGTGGGCAGATCAGAGACAGTGGAGCAACGGTGAGTTGCAAACCAAGAGAGAGCGTTTCCCTTGGTGTCCTTGTGTTCGAACGCCTTTTTGAAGTCGGCGTATGTTACGAACGCACATCTAGTCCCTATCTTTTTCCAACCTTATGACTCAAGACCAAAGACGAATGCTCAAGTCTTCAACCCTCAAAGGTTTTAGACCAAACACTTACATAATTATTGCCTCATGTCAAGGCTGTTCTCGGAACACACTCTGATTGGCTGCCACATTAACACAGCCTGAACAGCATTCTTTTAATATATCACAGATCCGATTGTGGTTAGAAGCAGTACATGTTTCCATCAAGGAACGTTCTCCTGCCACATCAATTATGACATGCCTCATTACTACCTGACGCATCAGCATCAAGGTACCAAACCTTATGATCAGTCATCCATCATTCCTTATCGTCCAATGGGATTAATAGTAGGAATGGTACGACACTTATGTAATAAATACACAGCCACATGTACAAGTAGTATATAAACCTATGAATCAACGCCAGTAAACTCCATCAAAGTTTACTTGGCTCTTACACTCCAATCACTTGACTGAGAACACTCTTCTCATACTCTACTTAACATTCAGCCTAGTCATTTGGTTGTCTGTTTCAGTGTAGAATGCGATCCAGGTGCCAAAGCTGGGGGGGGAGGCGGTGAGGGTGTTTTGTCGGAAAGTTTCTGCCCAGGTAGAGGCAGATCCTTTGGTCATGTAAGATAGCACATAGGCTACCTTCTTGGTATTGGAGTTGTAAACATCCTCATTGACGAGGAGGTAGGTGGCAACGGAGTAAAGCCAGGGGATGGCTTTGTTGTAAGATCTGTCGAAAGGTTCAGGGGTACCGAGACGAAGTTCAGTGGGTTTGTTGTGAGACATGGGGGTGGGGGTATGGAGGGAGGTTGAGGGTCTGGGTAAGGACATGGGTCCGGGGTTGGTTCCGAAGATACAGCCAGTGAGGGTGATTGGGGTGGGAGACGGGGGTGTGGGGGCACGGGAATACTCAGCTGTGCGGAGAGCTGCTGAGACAAGGTGTGATCAGTCTGATCTTCGAGATCAGCGATAGTCGCGTCGAGAGAACTTTTGCTGGAGGGCGAGTGGTGTTCTGGATCGGAGGGATCTGAGTCAATGTGTACTGTCAGGCGGGGATTCCACTGGGCAGTGTCGAGTTGAGGGCGGTGCGACGACAGGGTGTAATGGTTGCCTACTGTGACAAAGGCAGGGCGTCGAAGAGATTTGTTACAAACGTGTCTCTAGCCCCTATCTTCTTTCAACCTTATGCTCCGACAAATGCACAAGTCCTCAACGAACCAACATTCATGCGGTTCTAGCACAAGTGCTTACGCAATTATGCCTCATGCTAAGGCTGTTCTCGGAACTCGTTCCTATTGGCTGCCACATTAACACAGCCGATGACAGCACCTATTTAATATATCACAGATCCGATTGTGGTTAGAAGCAGTACACGTTTCCATCAAGGAACGCCCCTCTGCCACATCAATTATGACATGCCTCATTGTTACCTGACGCATCAGCATCAAGGTACCAACCCCTATGATCAGTCATCCATCATTCCTTATCGTCCAATGGGATTAATAGTAGGAATAGTACGACGCTTATATAATTATTACATAGCCACACATGTACTCGTATATAAACCATGCAAACAACACCAGTAGACTCTATCAAAGTTTACTTGGTTCTTACACCTCATTCACTTGCCTCTTGAGCATCTCTCTGTTACACATTCCACTTTATATTCGCTCAATGCTTTTGAGTGTCTGTTTCACTTAAACTTTGATATATCTTTCTACCGTCAAGGACCCTAGAAAGTAAGACCTTTGGTACAGGCTACCTTAGGAAGACGCTTGTCTGGACATAGGACCTCTGATACTGACAGAGAAGTTACCCTAGTGCCCAACACCCCTCAGACCACTCACCAATCAGTGCTTCGTGTCGACACTACGCTCGGCAGAACATTCGATCAAAGGGACCCTTCACTAGAAGTAGCACTAGAAGAGGTACAGAGGTTGAGAGAGGACCTTAGAGACGACCGTTACGACGATGGCATAAGACTAGAGCACGCCACTCTAGCACATTACGCAGAAGCTGCTGGTGTGAGAAGGGCGACATTCAGTTGGAGTAACGACGAGGAAATCTTGAGACAGATACTCGTCTTACCCGCACTAAGATCACCACCACCGGTGATAAAGAAGGAACCTGAGGAACCCGAACTACTCTGGTACCCAGGATCACCATCCACGTTACCGTACCCAACCTCCCCACTTTCTGACCTCACCCCACTCCCATCCCAATTTAATACTCCAAGGAGGTCTGAGACCCCAGAGAGACCATTCATCGGACCCCTAAACAGAGGAGAATCCCCAGACGACCCAAACCTCTGTTATCCCCCTTCCTACTTCTGATTCTCACCTCTACCCGTTGCACAAGTACACAACAAAAGAAAGAAAGTTTTCTACACTAGAGAAACCTTTAGGTTCGACAACGAGGAGCAAAGGCACTATCAGGGAAGAAACCTGAGACCAAGAAACGTACTAAAGAAACCACTTTACGTATAACCAAATACAACCTTTTTACTATGTCAGACACCGCGGCCGACCTCGTGATTATCAAGGACGCCTCCCTTAAATGGGAAGACAGGATGGAAGCATCGGCCAGGATCATAGACGACCTGATAAAAGAAATTGATCGCCTTCGCACCCTTCTCGCGGCACAACCCACTAACGTCCACAAATCAAAAGCCGAAATATTCGCGGACCCTGGCATGTACGATGGTACAATGGCCAAGTACAACGAATGGTGGACAAAAATGCTTGGCTGGATACAAGCCAACAAAGGGGTTGTCAAACCCAAATCTTACGACGCTGTACTAGCAATACTCTCCCGTATGGAAGGGAGCAAAGCAGGGCCCTTCGCCCAAATGATGATCAGCCAAGGACCCGCGGAGTATGACAACTCCGGAGTCTTTATAAAAGGAGTATCCTGGGAAAGATTGGAGTTGGAAATGAACAACTATTTCCACTTGGTTAACCAGAAGGACTGGGCGAAAGCCCAATTAGAGAAAATGACACAAGGACAGTCCCAAGTCGAGGACTTCATCATCAAATGGTCGGCCATGTACGAGAAAGCACAGGTCAGCAATGAGTACGGTATCACCCTGCTCGAAAGAAACACCCAAAGAAGGATCATCGAAAAGATCTTCAAAGGTGAACGGCCTGACACTGTTCAAAAATACTGTGCCCGCATTAAAACCATGGGAAACAACTATGAAGCCCTGGCTTTCTCCAGGCCAACGCACAAGGACCCCAACACAATGGACATAGGGGCCATACCAAAGAAGGGGGGTAAACCCCAACAAGAATGGAAACCCGGTTGCTTCGCATGTGGAGGTGACCATCTCATTAAGGACTGCAAGAAGCTGCAGTGCGACGAATGCAAGTGGCGAGGAGTCCACAAAAACTCCTGCTCCAAGTCACCAAACAAGAAGGTTCGAGTGACGCAAGGAGAAGACGGCTGGTTCACAGCCGAAGAAGTCGAGAAGGTGGTCAGAAAGGCCGTTTCAGGACAAGGAAAAGGCAAGGCGAAAGCCAAGCCACAAGTACAGGCGGACCCATTCGCCAAATTAAGAGGCCTCACCTATGACCAGATGGCTGCTCATTTCGCGAAGGAAGCGGAAAACTAAAGAGCCAATCGGGTAATCTGGAAACCCGAACGGCTAAGAAAAATATCTATGGACGATACACTCCTCTAGAGGAGGAAATTATGGAAACCTTCTCCTCCGAAATTGAGGATAAACTACCTTTCAATAAACTCTTTAATTATGAAGAAAAGACCGAGGAGCATCTCACAGAGCGCGCTGAGGGCATCATACCCGGGCTTAATTCTCCTAACAAAAACCAAAAAAATAACGAAATGGAGACTCCAGATCTCAACAAACGAATCCAATCGGCCAACATCGAAGATGAAATTCTCATGGACGTACACGTGGGACCGAAAGGAGGAATAATGCTACATGCAAAAGCGCTTCTAGACAGCGGAGCAAACACAATCTTCTTACACAAAGACTTCGCTAAGAAGCACAAGTTAAAACTCCGACCTCTCCGTTACCCAATTAGGGTCTTCAACATCGATGGAACCCAAAACACATCAGGTTCTATTACGCATGACGTGGAACTTATTATGGAATACCAGGGTCACAGGGAAAAGGTGATCACCGAAGTGACCAATCTAGGCCGGAACGACATGATTCTAGGTGAAACAAACAACCAAATGATAAAGGCTGAGTGTAAAGTGGAGTGTGAGAAGAGTGTTCTCAATCAAGTGGTTTGAGTGTAGAAAGCCAAGTAAACTTTGATAGAGTCTACTGGCGTTGATTCATAGGTTTATATACTACTGTACATGTGGCTGTGTATTTATTACATAAGTGTCGTACCATTCCTACTATTAATCCCATTGGACAATAAGGAATGATGGATGACTGATCATAGGGTTTGGTACCTTGATGCTGATGCGTCAGGTAACAATGAGGCATGTGATAATTGATGTGGCAGGAGAACGTTCCTTGATGGAAACGTGTGCTGCTTCTAACCACGATCGGATCTGTGATATATTAAATAGATGCTGTTCAGGCTGTGTTATTGTGGCAGCCAATCGGAGTGTGTTCCGAGAACAGCCTTGGCATGAGGCATAATTACATAAGTGTTTGGTCTAAAACCTTTGAGGGTTGAAGACTTGAGCGTTCGTCTCTAGTTTTGTGTCATAAGGTTGGAAGAAGATAGGGGCTAGATGTGCGTTCATAACACTAGGCTATACTTGGCTAAAGGCGCACAATCCCGAGATTGACTGGACCAAGAAGAAAGTCACGCTACAGTCATGCCTGAACATGTGTAGAGCATTATGCGAGTTCCCATCGATTGAAGAAGAAGAGGAAGAAGAAAGAACCTATGCAGCAGAAATGAAAATCCGAAACATGGAAACTTCTATTTTTGAAACAAAAACAGAAAAGACCACCAAGGAACTGGTTCCAGCGGAATACCACAAATATTTATCAGTATTCTCAAAGAAGGAATCTGAACGCATGCCACTGCGCAAACCATGGGATCACACCATTGAACTCAAAGACACGTTTAAACCCAGAAAAGGAAGGTTAATTCCCCTAAACCCCGCAGAACAAGAAGAAGTCACCGCATTCATCGAAGATCAACT
Organism: Zangia roseola; assembly: GCA_038090095.1. Classification (NCBI taxonomy): domain Eukaryota; kingdom Fungi; phylum Basidiomycota; class Agaricomycetes; order Boletales; family Boletaceae; genus Zangia; species Zangia roseola. The sequence goes on along the minus strand of JBBPMD010000804.1, from coordinate 2,644 downwards.
CGCTAAGGGTTATATTTGACCTTCCAAATCCGAACAGACGTCACCTGTGTTCTTCGTCCCAAAGAAGGATGGCAAGAAGCGCATGGTTCAAGATTACCGCTATTTAAATGAACACACGGTCAAGAATAACTACCCCTTGCCATTAATCTCAGAGCTTGTTGACAAGCTCAAACATGCTAAACTATTCACGAAGATGGACCTAAGATGGGGATACAACAATGTTTGCATCAAAGAAGGCGACGAATGGAAAGCTGCCTTCGTCTGCTACAAGGGTGCCTATGAACCCCTAGTCATGTTCTTCAGATTATGCAACTCCCCCGCCATGTTCCAAACCATGATGAATGATTTATTTAACGACATGGAAGGAGTCGTGGTTGTCTACATCAACGACCTTATGATATTTATGTCAACGGATAACGCCGAAGAACACGATAAGATCGTGCTGGAAGTTCTCAAAAGACTAAAAGGGAATGACCTCTTCGTAAAGCCAGAGAAGTGCAGCTTCCGTGTCAAAGAAGTTGACTTCCTCAGAATGATCGTGGGAACCAATGGGATCTCAATGGATATGGAGAAAGTCAAGGCTGTACTCGAATGGCCAACTCCTAAAACCGTCAAACACGTTCATTCTTCCCTAGGTTTAGCAAATTTCTATCGTCGCTTCATCCAAGATTATGCAAAATTCACACGCCCACTCCACGATCTAACCAAAAAGGATCAGAAGTTCGATTGGAGTACCTCATGCCAAGAAGCTTTCGACAAGCTAAAACATGCTTTCACCACCGCCCCTATCCTTGCTTACCCCAATAATAATTGCAAATTCCACTTAGAAAGCGATGCATCGGACTACGTGACGGGCGCCGTCTTATCTATAGAAAAAGAAGGAGTTTGGCACCCCGTTGCCTATAACTCACACTCCATGACCCCCGAAGAATGGAACTATCCGGTGCCAGACAAAGAAATGCTATCGGCTATACGATCTTTGGAATTATGGCTCCACTATCTAGAAGGTGCAAAGTATGAATTTGAAATATAGAACGACCACCAAAACCTACAGTGGTTTATGACGCGACAAGATCTAAATCGAAGACAAGCAAGATGGGCTCAATACCTTTCCCACTTCAATTTCACCTGGCATCATAAAGCAGGAAACACCATGGGAAAAGCAGACACCCTGAGCCGAAGAGAGGATCATGCTGAAGGAATCAAAGAGGACAATAAGGGAGTTCTCGTCATTGACCCCGCATGTGTCAGAAGCACTGTGGTCTTAATCTCCGATGACAGAGATGACCTCCTATCCAAGATTCGCGAAGCAACAATCCAACTTCCATCAGAATTTGTCAAGTCGCTACAAGAAAAACAAAAATATGAAATTCTAGAACGAAGGGTCTTAGAACGTGAAGGAAAGATCTTCGTACCCGATGCACTCAGAATGGAAGTTATGAAACTACACCATGAAAAACCAGTAGCCGGACACCCCGGTTACGAGAAAACCTACAAACTGGTCTCACGCTCATACACGTGGCCAGCTATGAAAACCTTAATACAGGATTATGTCTCACGGTGCGAGACTTGCGCTAGAAGCAAGATGGGCAATAAGGCCCCTGCCGGGAAACTCATACCCTTAGAGGTCCCTGAGAAACCCTGGGAACACATCTCCGCCGATTTTATCACAGATCTCCCTATGTCAAATGGATTCGACACGATTCTCACAGTCGTTGATCGTTTCTCAAAAGAAGTCGAATTCGCACCATGCACAAAAACATGCTCTTCGCTTGATTTAGCGAAACTTTATATGCAACACGTGTGGAAGCATCATGGCTTACCCACATCTATCGTCTCGGATCGCAGACCTCAATTCGCATCTACCCTTATGAAAGATCTATACAACACATTAACAATAGAAACATCTATGTCAACCGCGCATCACCCACAAACAAATGGACAAACAGAACGGATTAACAGGGAAATAGGACAGGACCTAAGGCTATATTGCTCAGAGAACCAAAACACGTGGTCAGATTGGTTACCGATCACACAGTTCTCATATAATGCAAAGAAGCACACGGCGTCCAGGAAGACCCCCTTCAAAGTCACACGCTCCTATGTCCCTAGGATGGGAATAGAACAGCGCTCTATGCAAGCACCTGCAGCCGAAGAATGGGCAACAAATATGGAATCTATGTTAAAAGAAACACGTGCCAACCTCGAGAAGGCACAACTACGAATGAAAGAACAAGCGGATAAGCATCGATCTGATGCCCCAAATTATGTAATAGGTGACAAGGTCTGGCTTGCCACCGATAATCTGAGGTTGTGTTACGGAAAATCCGGATCCTCCGGAAGTGGAAACTACGGAAGTACCAACGGAACTTCCGGAACCATCTTGGCGAGCATCTCCGATGTCCTTCGACTCTTACTACGACGATATCACTCCTCTTTCCTTACCAGGAATGATCCTTTCCTATGGAGCCCCTTCTGTGTCTCCTTTCTACTCTTTCGGCCTTCCCCATTCCAACCTCCATTGGGATACATTAACACATCCACTTTCAGAACTTCCCGATGTGTTAACTTCCTTATAAAATACTTTTCCTTTCCTAGAAAGCGGAACCCCGTTCCCCTTATGTCTAACCTCTCTTATGTTCCT
>JBBPMD010000803.1:0-13479 GCA_038090095.1 Zangia roseola | reverse complement strand
CATGCAGCGTCTCGAGGAGATGAAGATCAGTGCGTTCTTCCCTCTCTCGTGCGCCTGTTCTGTGTCGACTCACTTTAATGGGATCTCTCCCTGCTGATCTTACCCCCCGTCTCTGAACGTACGCTGCAAACTCAATCGTGCGACGGGACGGACCCTGGAATATCCAGAACTCCCAAACAACGTCCTCGTCATCGACATTGCCTACCTCGAACGCGCCCTCTTCACCACCGGTCAACGTGGTTCGATGGTCGATCGCAAGACGGGACGCGCGCGTTTACCAGGCTCATTACTCAGCCTCGCCTCGCTCTTGCACTCGTTTGAGATCAACCCACCCTGCGTGCTGCACAACGCGGGCAACGATGCGTTCATGGTCCTCGTCTTGTTCCAACGCATGGTCGATCCGAAAGGCGGTCTCGGCGTCAGCAATGTGGTGGGTGGCGCTGGTGGAGGGATAGGGTCGGGTAAAGAAAACGCCAAGGACAAGCGCGAGTCGAACGGGAGTGGGAGTATGCGGCGCGCTGCGACCGTCGCTGCCAGACTGTTCCGTCCCTTGTCGGGTATCTCTCTCGAGTCGAGTGCGAGAGCGAACGGGCATGTCAACGTCAACGGGACTGGGACTGTTGATAGCACTGGACATTCACAGATGCGGGTGGGCACTAACCGCGGGAATGTAGGGGGAGGTGTGGACGAGATGGGCATACGCACGAGCAGGCGGCTGTCCGTGTTCAGTGGATTCACCTCGCCATTGTCGGCGCCCAGCATCACCAGGAGCAAGAAAGGGGCGAGTAGTGGGAGTACGAGCGGGAGTGGAAGCGGGACGACACCATCGACAATCGTACCTAGTCAGAGGCGTCACAGTACCTTGGAGAAGCGGTGGTGATCGGTTATTGGAGGGTGCGGATTGATCTCTCGTTCCAGCTGTTTCGCTCTCTTAGTTGCTTTCATTGTATCATGGAAACCTTACGAGGTGGACGCTCGCTTATGCTGTCGTTTTCTTGGATTTCTCGTTCCCTAGGTCATCATGGATTTGCAGGGAGGATGGATTCAACTCATGCACTCGTGTACTAAGGACGTCTTGCACACATCTACTTCCAGTCCTCTCAAACGATTTGTGCCAGGATCCATTGTGACATTGCTGCTATGGTGCTACGTAAGAACCGCGATGTGTTGTCTCTCATCGCCGAGACAAGCACGATCATGCGCAAGTCACAGCACGACATACTCCTCCGTACTTAGTACCGCATCCGACGAAAACACAACCTCCTCTCCCGCATTCACCCTCGTCACTTTGGACACACTAATCCCGGCCAAATTGCCCTGGGCGACAAAGGCGACCTTGACGGGGAAGAACGCCCCAGCATCATCTCCACCCACTTTGAACTCGAGCGTGCCCGAGCGTTCCTCGGCGGAGATCCGCGGAATAGACCAATCGAGGGCGTGCGAGGAGGGATTGAGCGACCAGTTGGAGGAAGCGTCGGATACGGTTGGGTAAGATCCTGTAGGAAGGGGTATGGAGATGACGATGTCATAAAGAGTGAGATGGTCGTGTTCGAGTTCGTATTCAATGTTGACGTCGCACGTGCCGTCGTTGGAGGGAGACGGCCAGCAGTTGACTGAACGAGTAGATAGGTTACACATCAGCAGTGATACTAGCCAGCGCAAGGGAGCTTACTTGAGAGAGGAACGTAGCTCTCGTCCTGTCCCGCATAGCGCCACTTGAGCACGGCGAGCGCTTGACCGACTGGGAACGCCCTCGACGAGTCCTTGAGTGCGATAACTTTTTCTTGGTTTGGAGCAAATTTGGCGACGTTGGGGTGTTGTTTAAATTGGAGGTCGGACCCAAAGTCTGTCGAAAATGGTGCGAGGACGAGCTTGATGTGTGCGTTTGACGGGTCGGCGACGTGAAGATTCATATCACCCTTGAGTTCCATAGACTTGATGCCGCCTTCACGCAGGAACGAGACAGAAACGGTTTCTTTGATGACGGCGTGTACGCTGCAAATCATTAGGTCAAACCTAACAGAAGAGGCAGGGAAGTCATGACTTGCCTTTCTGGCGTCACGGGCGGAAGGCTGCCTCGGGCATCCTTCTGTGTTTGGGTCGGTGGTTCGATGGGGACGGGCGTAGGAGGGGAAGACATGTCTTCGACCGTGAGGACCTCGCCACCGAGAGCGTCCAACAATTCTGCTTGTTTCGTTCTCTTGCTCCCAAGCTTCATACCACCCGTCTTGAAATTCGGTAGGCGCGATGCTGCAGCGGGTGCAGGAGACGCCGTGTGTGTAGACGGCGCATCGGGAGCTTCGTATCTTGGGACAGGTGCATAGCCAGATACACCTCCGCCGATGTAAGAACCACCCCCACCACCACCCCCGAGGGCGGCGGTACGCTTCTGTTGTTCGCGTCGTTGCATTTCGAGTTGACGCGCGCGGCGCTTGAGTTCCTCTTTTGCCTCGGCTTCCTTGTTCTACAGTCAAACGCATAGTGTGAACATGTGCTCGCCCTGGCAGATGTCGGTGATGCTTACCCGTGCGATGATCTCCTGTATTTTCTCCTCGTGTGACTCCATCTCTAGCACGCTCCGGACTTGCATTAGATTGACATGCTCCCGATACCCCAAGCTCACGACCTCATCAAAGGAACTCAATAACTCGAACGATTGTCTGTGGATCTCGCGCTCCTCTACGCTCTTACACAAATCCGACACGACGCGGGCAAAGAGATGCAATGTGTCGATGTCCTGGAGGATGTTGGATGCTTTGTTGGTGATGAGTAGGATGTAGAGATCTTCGAGCGGTTGGTAGACATAACGGACTTCGGCGGTTTCGACGGAGGTATGCTGGCTGTTGGCAGGGATTAATTTCGGAAAGGATGCGAGTAGGGATTCGATTCTAGTGCGCGTCATGGGGTGGAATTGACGCGAGAGGACGGCTGGACGGAAAGACTCTGAGACACGTCGCCGTGATGGTGAAAAAGTGTTAGATCGCACCTTTCCCGCCTTTGGTGCATATCGAGGCTGCCAGCACGACCTGTACGCATCCAAGCTGTGAATATAAGATCAGAAAGAAGATCAAGTACGAACCATCTTGTCTAGTTTTTGGTAACTTGGATAGTAATGCAAACGTGTCTCCAATAGTATCACGTGACTTTGCTCATTGTTACTATCATGGCACAATCGCATCTACCAATAGTCAAGTATGCTCTCAAGGCGATGGAACGGATCGCGCCACTCCGACTTGCAGAAAAGTGGGATAACGTAGGTCATTTTTGGTACCATTCATTCGGTGTTTGAACGTGATCAACTGTAACAGGTAGGCCTCTTACTAGGTACAGAGCAAATATCTTTGGGAGGGCCGCACCTAATTCCTATCAGAGTCTCCTGTGATGCGCCCGAATGCCAACCGCATTCTATTAACCATCGAGTGAGACCCGCACTACGTCACCGTATCCGAGAACGTTTTCATGATACGCCTCTTCTTCGTCCAGCTTGACCTCCGCCGTTCTGCGGGAAGCATTAGAACCATCGGTGGCACTTGTGGTGTCATACCACCCCACGATTTTTAAACCCCTCTCGTCTTTCACCCTCTCCAACCCACTGCAAGCCTCCCTCCTTCGTCTCGCCGCGGCGGGTGTGTCGGTTTACTCTCCACACACGGCCCTTGATAGTGTACAGGACGGCATCAACGACTGGCTTGCGCGCTGTGCTGGAACGCCCGAAGATGATATTGCCCTGCGTTCCGTCGACGTCTCGCTTCTCGGAGAGCCCAAATGCGACGAAGGCGGACTTGGCAGACTGCTCACGCTACAAGATCCGATATCTATAGAGGAACTTGTCGGGAGGATCAAGAAGCATCTCCGCCTCCCGTACGGTAAGTAGGCAAAGTTGATCCTTTAAACGTTTCAATGACGTGGTGGTATGAACATGGTTTTCGCTCCACTGTGGTTTGATCGAAACGATTTTCCCGTTTCTTTGCGCCCTCTCCCGCTTCCCGTGGACCGCATGTCCTTTGCCGTTTTCGTACACACACAAGTCGACGTTGGACGGCCGGAGCTGCCGCGCGAGGTGCGGATGGTTGCGATCTGTGCGGGGTCGGGTGGTTCGGTACTCAACGGTATCGATGCAGACGTATATTTTACGGGTGAAATGGCCCATGTATGTCCTTCTGAATTTCTCTTCCATCTCTGGCATCAGTGCCACGTCATTTCGACTATACTATCATGCGAGTGACGTTTTTTTGCTGAACCGTCTAATGTAGCATGACGTCTTAGCAACAGTCGCCGCAGGGAGATATGTGGTTCTTTGTGAGTTTCTTCCCTTCCCTGGGCTTTCTCAAACGCTATCCTCCCTTCCCCTTTCCCCACTCGCCCTTTGCCCTTACTTCTGTGGCGGTGGGACATGCACTGACACTGTTCCTCACGGCCCCGGCTGTAACGATCGCTCCCGTGCGATTGCCGGTGATCTCTAGGCGGCCACACCAATACCGAACGCGGATATCTCCCTATCCTAGCGTCTAAACTGAGTTCTACACTCTCCGAATTTGCAAATGAGAGCGACGTTTCCTCCCAAGCGATCCCACCAACATCTGTCCCACACGGAATGTCACTTCCAGCCACGTCAGCCATTTTAACAGAAGAAGACCGACAGGCGCTGAGGAACGTTAAGGTATTTGTCAGTGCGACAGACGGACATCCCCTGGAACGCATGTGACCTGGGCCATACTGCCCACCCCACTTTCCTGCTTCTCACCCCTTGGCGATACACGCTCATGGCCAACAGTGCGAGGAATTTGGAAGGAGGGCTAAGGAGAAGAGGACAATTTGGAACGGCGTTTTCTCTTGTGTCATTCTTAGTCCGAATGACGTTTATTTCTAACCGTTTGGCCCGAATACCTGTGCGACCCCCGGGGCCCCTCTGATACGTTCTCACTCACATTCTTTCCTCGTGTTGATGACAACCCTCACATGCTCGTGGCCTCCCCTATGTTCGCGAGAAACTTTTGGGATTTCAATTTCTGAAGCGAGAATAGGTGGCGTGTACGTCAGGATCGAAAACTACGTAGTTCAAGCGAGCAGCACGAGGTGTGTGGGGGGAGGGGCTAGAAAGAAGGCGCGGTGGTGGTCTCCCTCTTCGCCGGCCTACCACATCAGCTGATACGATTTGAGTTCAACCTTCTTACGAACAAGGTTAACGCAAGGAAACTCTGCCCGTCGGATAGCGGCGCGAAATGAATCCGTTGACGTCCCCATCGATCAGAATCATCAGATGGTGGCCGCTCCCCCACTTTTGAGGTCGCTCCTCGAGGCCGCGTCGTCACTCACCATGATCGTGATTGTCATCCAGTTCTTCCAATGCCAGCACACTCTCACACGTATACGGCTTGCATGCCCTCATAACCACTCACAGATGGCTGTGAAATCAAATACTGCAACTCAAATTTGGACAAGTCCACCATAGTCATAGGGTCAAATGTATACGTATGATGCGCCGGTGACACGTCGCTGGGTCGTTAATGGAGTCCGCGTCACGAGCACACAGTCCGCCACATCGCTAGCACCAGGAATACGGCACTGTAGATCACCAAGGGGGACCAGACGTCCCTCTTCTGCGTCCGGGGCTGATGTCAATGGGCTTCTCATGACGGCCAAGGACCGGTCGCGTCATAGGACCCGAGTTGGTGCCGATAATAAGGAAGCCCATTTTCTGGGGAGATGAGCGTGGATTCGGATGATCACGATGCGGGGCGAAGACGACGTCACATATAGGGCTACGCCTCACATGCGCCGGGGAAGGGGGGACCACGAGACACGCGCACGGCGATAGGTTAGGATGTGGAGACCCAACGTCTAGGTTCGATGACACGGCAAAGGGACGAGTGGTACAAAACGCCCGATATCTGTGATCGTCTTCGGCCGAACAGGATGGTGCCATGTCACCGAAAGGACCGCGCGAAGATTGTCACATGTGGCTGCATTCGCGCACCCCCGTTTCACTCCACCCCCTTTAGCACGGGGGGGCCCGGGAGGTAATAGGTTCATGATCATCGCGCCGAAGCCGCGGGGGAGGGGGGGCAGCATTAACGTGATAACCCACTCCAAGTTGGCGGACGCTAACCCTGAAAAAACCCCATGACATTCCCAGGCTTGCGTGAGTCGTGTCAACGAGTACCAATCAGGGAAAGCGTTACAGGAGCCGATTGCGCAGTGGAGTTCATTTGAAAAGATAAGGACGAGATCGCGCGCAGGGTGTCTCGGCGTAGCGACATGGCCCCCCTAAAACGATACGAACTCAATTGACGCGAACCACGTCTTACCCGGGGTTTGTTGATTTCTCAGCCGATCATGGGTAACGAGGGGGGGTCTGTGTATCGAATTTAATATTGAGTATTCGGAACGTGGAAAAAGTACCCGGAGGGAAGAAGGCAGAAGTGAGACATGGACCGGATACTCGGGATCCCACACGGTCAGCTAAACACTCGAGTGAGCGCATGCTCTGCTGCGAGAAGTCACATCCCATCTCAGTGCCTGGGGCAAATATGAGCAAATGCGGAAGGAGAGGGGAAGAATGCGATTAGGAGCGTACTTGGATGTAAATGCCGGATAGGCTACCCAGGGTGGGGAAAGCGGGTCGAACCATGATTTGGGCGGAGAAAGAAGGCACCGGAAGCAAGAAAAGGAAAGTGAGAGCCAGTGATGAATATCCTATCATCCCATGATTCTCTTGAAGATTGTATTAAATTCGTAAACATTGTGAACGTGAGAGGGACTGGGTGTCATCATTTAGCACACAGGATGGTGTGAGCCAGTCATGTTTCATGCGTTCCTGGGTGGACGACGGGCCTGTCGACAGTTTCGAATGATGGGTGATTCGAAACTTTCACAGCAAGGCCCCCGTCGAGATAGAATCACGGAGCACGCGACGGCGATATTTATGGTAGTTGATAGAAGCGTTGTGGGACGAAGACGTAGATTGATCGAGGCAAAGAAGACCACGGCGCATCAACGTGTATCATCCAGTCAGCGGAGAGGATGTCCAAGCTTATCTAGAGGATGTGCGTCAACTTGCGCTGGTATGCGTCAACAGAAGGTGTGGGGAAGCGGGGAAAGGTGGTTGATTAGACGTAAGAGGGGTTAAATTTGGTGCTGCGCGTGTATGGGATATTCGAGAAGAACTAATGAGAAGGGAGGTGCGGAACCATATGGGGACGTGTGGGAGGATAGGTGACAGGGATTAGGTAGACATGATGGACATAAACTGCCTGAGCGTAGGTGTTATCGCTGGGCGCCCAATATTTCCGTTCAAAGACGGGACTGAATTAGAGACAAGGAATGGCTACATGATGTCGGGGGATGGGCCGGGTCCGGTAAGGGCTGGAAGGTTGGACGTGATTAGAACTCTGGAGTAGAAGAACTGTATCAAAAGTTAACGCGAACGTTTACCAGAATTACCTCAACTATGCCATGCAGTATTAACTTGTGGATATGAGACCATCGAAGAAGAGCATGAGGCTGAGCTTGGCGTGTATGGCACTGCGAGCGAAACGTAGAGTTTAATTGACAGGACTTCCCTCCCCACCGAGGAACGTGTGTACAACGGTTGGATGGGAGGCGTGAGTGAGCATCAGAGAATAACATGGGTACAAGGAAACAAGCTGGAGGATGTCAGTACTTGGAAAACCTTACCCGGCGACGACGGACACAGTTTAGATAGTAGATCAATCACATAAGAGTGCATGTATGTCTGGATGTCAGATTGCAACTGCACGATGTGGGTCCTGGGATATTGATTAGACTATATATCGCATTTGGAATAATTGAACATCGGTCACGTGAGTGGGACGCGTCTTACGGTTCCACCAAGTCGAACCAAGGTTGTGCTAGTGACGCCATGGATCAGGACATCATGATCACCGACATTACGCTCGATCACTTACCAGACCTCTCCGAGTCGAGTACATCCTTCCAAATTCCCTCTGGCAGCCCCCCCGCGGATTTACTTCTCGCTGACCAAACCGACGGATTCGACCTGCTTCGCAATGCCGTGGATGACGACGCCAGCTTTGCGCCCGTATCTCTCTTGAAGCACCGCGGACCACCGCTTACCCTTGCAGAACTTACGCCAAGGGTCCAGAAAACGCCACGCCCCCAAATACTGCACTCCCCATCACCTACACCAGGTCAAGTGCCGTCTTCATCAGCTAAGCTATCCGTCATCCGTCCCCGACTCACCCTCGGACATCGCAGTCCTCACAAATCAATCCAAACACCCTCTCGCGCAAATTTTATACGCCGGATTGAGACTCCGTTCTTGTCCGAGGAACGTCTGGATCAGTTGCGCGCAGAGGTCGAGACGCTCGGTCAGGCCCAGGTTGAATCACCGACCAACGTGCGAGTACATGTGATCCAAGCCACGCAGGATGGCCACGTAGATGGCGAGACTCCATCGTGCGCTAACTCGATGCCGACGGATGACGCACTACCCTGCCTCCCTGTACCCGAGGATCTGGACCGGGTGGCAGAGGAGAAAGGTGCTCACCCAATTATCGAGATATCCACCGACCGGGATGTGGTCATGGCTACGGGTCCTACCGACGCGGTGGATGTTGCTGTCCCTAGGCCTCAGGCAAAGTCTAAACGAGATCCGAGGACAAGTCTGAAATCGGTGAGTCAGCGCTTGGAATTAGCTTTCTCCAACTACGTACTCATAAGGTGTCTAGAAGGTTGTTGCGGCTGGAGGTAACTCCAAGCCTGCCGCATACCCGGCGACGCACGTGTCGAAGAAGACGAAGAAAAAATTGTCCCGCGTTCGGGAAGCACACCAAGGGCTTCCAGCCGCAGCTTGCCAAATAACCCCGCCGCAATCTATTGCCATTAATGCCGAAGAGGCTCTAGTTCCGTCCGCTTGTATGAGTGGCGATATTGACCCCAACCCCGAAAATACCCAAACGGATGGAATCGCTAAACGCCTCGTGTCTTACAGTCAAAATGTGATATCCTCGTTTGGGTACGTCTGCTCATCCGTTCACCCAGTCTGTTGGTACTCATTGCTGTGCCTTGCGGGTGGGTTTCTGTTCTGTTGGTGCCTTCTTGAAAATCGGGCTGCCGTGATTGTCGCCCAAACCTTGTTGACCTGTGCAAACCATCACTGCTTAGACTTTCCCAACCCAAATCCAAAGACCGTTTACCGGAAATTTCCAATGATGCTGTTAGAGTGGAGAATGCACACAGCGGACCTCTCCCGCCCGCTGCTCAACCGCCCCCACTTCCGCCCCGACGTATTAAAGATATTCCCAGTGCCCAGGACCGCCCGCTTAGATTATCTGAAATTTCTCCGCACAAGCCGCCAGATTCTCCCGCAAATAGTGGAAGTCCACAGGATGGCAGACAACACGCAATGACCCCATTGCGGCCGGCCAAGAAGCGTGTCAGCACGGGCGGTGATCAATCAGAAGAACACCACAGACGCAAGAGAGGGAAGATGATGCCCCCCGTGGACGCAGATTCGGAGCGCGGATCCTCAGATAAGGCAATTTCCCAAGGTCTAGTCGTACCCGACCAGGCGAACCATGAGGATCACATGGTCACGCGCTCTGAAACTCGTGATGATGGACGGCATACGGACCCTCTCAAACCAACCCTGCCGAGTGCACGCACCAAGTATAGACCCAAATTGAATTGTTCTTCCCGGTGTAAGGGGCCGACGCTGGATCCCTTTCCGTATTTGTCGAAATCGCGCCAGGTACACCAGACAATTAACAAGGGTAAAGGCCAACGTAACGAAACACAATCTAAAACCGCAAGAATTAGGTCTGGGTCATTACTGCATCGTCGCTCGGCGAGCACTCGCCTACGATATGAAACGAGTACAAGCGAAGCGAACGTTATAGAATCGTCTTATGGGCGCCAGCATTCTGGACCGACCTGGACCGATTTACCCTTGACAGAGAAGAAACAGGTACGTGAGGTCTATTAACGGCAGTAATGTCCAAAGTGCGCTGACCATATACTACTTTGGTCGACTATTGACGCACCTCACTATTTGGCCATCCTGTGTAGAATGCCACGCTATCGGTACCACCGCTGACGAAGCCGGTTGGATTTACATTTCGAGTAGATGCACGGCTTGGGGCACGCAAGGCAGAAGAGAGACTTGCAGCGAGCGAGCCTGCGAAAGCGCACGCAGTGGATGGTATCTCTGACTGCAAGCCATTTCGAGCATCGCACCAACCTGGCGTGGGGTCACACAAGACGGGAGTTGTTCCGAGTGCGCCCGTGATACCGTTCTTCTTCTGCACGGAACAACGCGCCAAGGAGAGAGAGAAGTTTGATGAGATGGTGAAACGCAAAGAAGAGGAGATGCAGGAGCTAAAAGAGGAGGAACGGCGACGTGAGGCAGAGGAAGAAGAAAGGACGATCAAGGAGTTGCGTCGGAAAGCCATACCCAAGGCAAACGAAATACCCGAATGGTACGCTGACATGCCGAAGAGGAAGGGACGGCGGTGCGAAATTGAGGGTGATGGAGAGAAGATGGCGTGATACAGATGTGGGAGGCGATACGATTGTGACGGCGATGGCGCCGGTTTCGGCTGGTTTTCCCTTTTTTCTCTTTACATTTCTTATTTTCTGGTTGGCGTCTGTATTTTTATCTGTAGCTCATTGACAACGTTCTACCTCATGTTCGATTACATAGTGACCGGTAATGGGTTAAGTAGGCGCAGCTCTCCTAGTTTTTTCCGCGCTTTGTGACAGCAAGGTTTGTTTATTCTAGGATTAATGAAGCAGGCCAGGGGGATGGGATGGGAAGACGCGCATTACGGCCGAGTTAGCATCAAGCTCAACCTCGTGCATGGGAGAAGCCTCAGGTACCCCGACCGACTCGGAACCTTGTTTCATTTTTTTTCCTCTGTGCGTGTTCATTCCACACCAAATCGCATTCATACCTTGCCAAAAAGAAAAAGAAAAAGTTCTGCCGACCCCGAGTAATGAAGCTGCATGACGCGTGTCCGTGGACGAGAATGATGAATTATATTTACAAGACTTGAGAAAGCAATGCGTCGATCTGAGGCTAACCGGAACAGCACAAAGTAGCACTGACATCGGCAAATCACCATCGCCTTATCCGAGGAAGCCAGCCAGTGCGGAGGCCATGGCCTCCAAGAACCCTGTTGGCTTCGCTTTGGAAGCGACGGTTGTGTACAGCAAACAGATCATGTCAACAGTGGAGACTTGGCACGGTTCCAGTGCGTGGCTGATAACAGGATGGTGGTGGTGACATAGACATATGTATAGTTTTGGCGATGGCGATGACATCGATGATGCCATTGATGTATCGGTGATATTGGAAGCCGACGGGAGCGTGGGGGGCAATCAACGCGCGCGCGCAGTGCCAGTGCTGTGTTTGACATGGTCGGGACGAACGAGATTCGAGATGGCAACCCAAAAACAAGTGTGATTGTTCGGTGGAGAGATGTCGCTTGGCGGGGATATGGTGCGTTCCTGGACATTGTGTTCACTCAACAATTATGACGAGAGTGGTGAGAAATGAAGTGGTGGGGGGGTCGTGTCGGAGGATAAAAAATAAACAAGAGATAAAGGAAGGGTAATTTCCATTTCTTTGGTAGGGGATGGTTCTTTTCCCGGGTTCATTAACGATTCACGTTTAGCGGTGATTTGTGTGATTAGTTAGAGGGAGCAACGTGGAGACGTAAAGATGACTGGCAAGGGCTTGGTGGAGACAATGCGGTGCCGGTGTGGGCAAGACACGCGTTGCGGATAAAAAGTAGAGTATAATGAAAGAGGGGAGGATGGTGGATGGAGGGGATGGAGGGGTGGGTAATGGTACGAAATTGGATGGCTGAATCAGCACTGAATCTGAGTTCCACCACAACACAGCCAAGCGTGCCGATCGCTGAGAGGGAGCCGTGTCAGTTGGACAGGCAACGCGTGCCAATTTGGGTTAGATACCGATGTTATGTGTCCGTAAAAGACAGGTGGGTACCAGGGGGAAGGAACACCCATGGATGTGGGCAGACATGACCTCGAAAGGTTAACGTGGGTTGTGACCAAGCAAGGGGGAGAAATAGCGCCTGAGGCTGTTAAAGACTTCGAGCGATGTGACCGCCAAGGGTCCACTGTTCTTGACTGTTTCCTAATTAGGTATCTATCATCCTTTGGGTCAGGTGCCTTTTCGCCCGCCATCACTGACGCCACAACACGCATCCTGACCCCCGTCGGAATTTTCATGGCTTTCTGTCCACACTCCGATAACGGAACTTCTCGTCCGGCCAGCTGCCTAAACGGAAACACATAAAAGCGACCTCCTCTTCATCCATCCTCTCCATCATCATCACCACCCCTACTACTACAACTCGACATGTTCAACACTGCTACCGTCTGTGCCTGCGCTAATGCAGCATCATCCGAACCCACCACCACTTGCTCTACTCGCCACTGCTCTCGGCACGCGTCAGATATCCCCCTCTCAATGCGTCACGGCAGCGATGACTCGCACACCTTTGTGAACGCAAACGCACCCCAGTGCTGCCATTGCGGCTGGCGCGGCGCTCATGCCCCCAGCTGCCCCTTCCGCTGAGCACGTCATCACGCTATTTATTCACCACTGCTCGTAAGTCGCCTCTGCCACATATGCCCGCACAACCAGTCTGACCCGCATCTTTGCAGACGTCCTTGCCCATGTTGTCATCCTCATTTATCGTCGATCGCATCTGTTTTCTCTCGCACTGTATCATCATACGCATACACCACGTGCATAAACGCACGCTAGTCGAGGTCTCTCTTGTTACCCAAGGAGACGCTACACGGACACCCCGCAGTTGTACGATCAGCCATATTGTTGTCGGTGGCAGTGATAGTATTTGTGTGGAGCATTGCGGGCATAATTGCTGTTGTTGTCGGAGGCAGTTAGACTCGTAATAGTGGCCTGCATTGTATAACATTGAGCACATTAATCCACACTTGCAAACGCTGATCATCAGCTCGGTCCGATGACTTCATAGGGTCACTCCCTTTCAACCTCCGCCACCCACGACTCTCATCTCGGTCTCTGATCCTCGACGTCACTCTCAACTATCAAATTATAAAATAAATCCCTTTTCGCTAATACGGCAGGGTTACTGTCTGATCATCCCGATATATACACGAGCTCGCGTCGCAAAGAAGCTCCCCGCGACTGTTGCCTTGATGTTCCCGCCCGACGTTCGGGTGTTTCACGCAGGCAGTCTTGACATGACATGCCAAACTGGAGACTGAAATTGTGTCCGGATAATCTGTTTCAGTCCGTGTGCACAATGCGCTGTCGGCCGAATTCCTTTTTCGGGACAAGCACACCTTGTAACATGACCTCCTCTCAAATGATACCCTCCCATTCCGACGAGCTCCACGTCTCCTTCCCCCAGGAACACGTCCTCCTCCTGACCCTCAATCGCCCTAGGTACCTCAATGCCATCTCCCCTCAGCTCAACAACG
>JBBPMD010000802.1:0-13483 GCA_038090095.1 Zangia roseola | reverse complement strand
GGAGGAAAGAGAGGAAGGGAGGGAAATAGAGGGGGATGACAAAGAGAGGGACATCTGGGGAGCACGTCGAAGGCGACGATGTAAGGACCAGTCAAAGGCAGTAGCGAAAGGAATGAAGAGGAAAGGAACAAGCCTGCTTGTGAAACGCGTCGTCGTATCCATGTCGTCAGCCAAGTAGTTACAGATTATGTAACTCTCCTTGTCTTGCTCTCCCATGGCTGTCTCCGCTTCCGACATACGCAGTGCACTCTCCCTACCTCCCCCTCAAGCAACATCCCACTCACGCAAATCTCACTCCGCCACCGCAAAGAAACCAGACGGCATCTCGCGCGAACTATATTCTCTCATCGGACCCTCCGCGCCGTCTCTCGCAGCACATCTCGCAAAGCCGAGACTCAAACAGAAACCTAATTTTGGTGGCGGCGATATTGTCAAATGGTGCACCACTCCATTCGTGTTCACTTCATTTCTGACCAGCCACACAGGGAACACAGACCATTCAGAAACAACGCGCGTTCAGATGCCTTGCAGCTCTCTCACTGGGTCAAAGCCTCTGACCCTAATGGCGGTATGTCATGTGTACTTTCCCGCTCGCCTTCACTCATCCGCTCTAGACTATCCTTTTGCAAAGTACAACTTGCAGTCTAAACCGTTCGACTACTCTCAGGACGAGTACACGCGTTTCTTGGAAGGTACGTTCACTCCAATCTGTCTCGCACTCTCATAACTCTTCATAGACAGCGAATGGACAAAGGAGGACACCGACTATCTGTTCAAGATAGCACAAGAATACGATCTCCGCTGGTATGTCATACATGACCGTTACGACTATCCCAGCGGCCCCGCGCGCGCGATCGAGGTACCCCTTCCTCACTCATCATTCGAACGCGCTTTTACTCCCGCAACAGGATCTCAAGGATCGTTATTACAGCGTCTGTCGCAAACTAATCAGGAATCGTCCTTGGCCCGGAGACGAGTCAAGTAAATCGCAGCTTCTCAATACCTACCAGTTCGACAAAGGTATATTGTCATCACATCCTTATTACCACCACTCCATGTCTCATTCAGATGTCACTCAGACCGTGAAAAAATGCGCAAAAATTATATCGCCAGTCTTGAAGTTCGAACCCCCGAAGAAATTGCAGAGGAAGAGGCCTTGTTCATAGAACTCAAACGACTCGAGCAAAATGAGCGTAAATTTAGAAAAGAGCGAGATGACCTCCTTCGTACATTGCTTGGTGTCGACTCTGGTCTTCCTGATATCATCGTCGAAGAAGATGGCCCTTCAGCCCTTTCCATCGAAGGCCTTAAGAAAAAGAAGAAAGGTACCGGCTTGGACATCGATCTACCTCCTACCCCATCCAACGTCATTCAACTCGGCCCGCCCGTGACCAAAAAGTTCCCTTCAGCCAAATCTGCAATATACGGTGAGCTGGAGGTTCTCGCTCGACTGCTCGTATTCATCAAACTACAGATGCACAACATTGCATCGTTCGAGTCGAGCCCTCCGTAAGCTCGACCAGCTCAACAAAAGTCACCCACGTCCCTGTCCACCTCCGAAGTTTCAAACTTCCCGCTCCAAAGGCTACCATCGCTCCCAAAGTTACACAGGCTCTTAATGAGTTAGGTATCATACACACACGCCTGGTAATGCCAACCAGGGAAAACTGCACTCGGCTGGAATCACTAATAGATGCAACAACGGCTTTGATTGAAACCAAAAAAGTCGTGGATAAAGTAGACCAGGAGATTCGCGTACTAAGGGCAAGACTTGGTATTCGAGAGTGCGAGAGTGCTGACAGAGATGGTAAGGAGTCGACGCCTATGGATGTCAATGGGTCCAGGGAAGATAGGGATGTGGAAGGTGATGTGGAAGGAAGAGCTCAGAGCATCGTAAGTGCAAGGAGCGGCAGAGGCCGGAAGCAGGTGTGCTGTTCTCCAGCATGACAGATTCCATCTTACTGAACGCGTTTTTAGTCGCGTCGCTCGATGTCGGCCTCCTCGATTGACACCTCTGGGTCACTAACGACACGAACAGGGACAAAGAGGCAGAAAAGGGGGTGATTTTCTTGTTGTTACACACATCATATAGGCACACATCCAGATGATATTTGTATCGATGAAGCAGAGATGTTACGATGTTCTTCAGTCGTGCGAAACCCGCAGGAAGAAATTGACGATGATGGCAACTTGCGAGAGATTGTGTCATTCATCCAGTGAAAATGGACGCAGAGATAAGACTTACTGAGCAGCGCAACACACAAGACGGTCTGTTGGGATCGAATCAGTGCCAGTATAACCGTCAGAGATAGCGATACTGACCGGTCCTACTCGATCATCATAAGGACCACGACCGCCGCGACGGATGGACGCGGCTCGCCAGTGGTAGGTGTACAGAGCATACACCATCACGGCCATAGCTACTTGTGTCAAAGTATGTCCACTTGCAACGATCAGCAACGTACCCACGGCAGAAAACATTGCAGCGCTGATCCTTCCAACCTGTCGGCCAGAAAGGAATCAGCGAGTGTAAAACACACCGAAAAGAGAGCACGTACCTGGTCCCCAAAGTTGAGAAGACCGACAGCAAGTCCACCCAAGACGACGGTGAAGTGAAGCCATGATAAAAACGTTCTTTCGTTTGCAAACGACACTTTGGGTTCTACCCTAACTGGAAGCGCGATGCGCTTGGAGGCAGTACGCTGTAGGAGAGGTTGGGTCGACATCTCGGTCGGGACTTTGGACGTAGTGAAAACTTGAAAAGCCTGGATTCGGCGATCAACCGGCATTTCAATCCGGTCTCCACGTCCTTCATTCGGAAAATTAGCCCCTGTGAATCGCCCCCGCTTGTATGCGGGCCGCGCGCTTAAGATCACCATGCTGTGGAACTGCGGTGTTTATAATCGCGGCCTTCCTGTGTCGCCTTGTTCTTCACTGACTCAACCATGCCTCGAGTGCTCGAACAGGATCTCGAATACGTAGACGTTCACTCAAACTTCTCGGATCATGTTCGTGATGTTGAACCGAACAACTTTTACGAGAAATGGGTAGACCAGTGTTCGTGCTTGCCACTCCCTCCGCAGAGCCTTGGGCGCTTACATGTTCTGCCCTAGCCTCTGCGAAACATGCTGACCCCGAGCTTATCGCGTTAGTTATTCCTGCGCCTCTGTAGGAACATTGATCGCAGAACGAGTTCTTCCTCTTGTAGCGCGGATGCCCTGCGGAGAATGTACCCTGGGTATTCGCTCATTGTCTCCGAGGACCTCAGGCTCACCAGCCTTTTTTCGTTTCCCGGTATCACAATCCATCCGGAAGACTCTGAAGAAACGGAATCCGTGAAGCGGGAGGTTTTGAATGTCACGTTTACCCCGATACCCAAACGTGCCGGAGGCAAGCTAGCTGGATCCCTTGTCGACAATATTATCGTCGGGACGTACAAACTCGTTTGGAACGTAAGCATTTTCTCTTATCTGTTGATCATAGCTGAATTGGTGTCGAACAGAACACGGATTTTGTTGTACATATTGCAAAGGTACAAGTGATACAGGAATGTAAAACCGTTCGACGCGCTGACCTGTGAACCAGTTTCTGCTCTCAAACTTCATGAGGACTGTCCATTTCATTCTTCACGACGGTCCTGAGCAGCCGGCGCGCGACCTTGTACTCGCCATCTGCCTTTATACAGAGCAGACCCACGATGAGGTCTGGGTTTTTAATCAAGGCTTTTGGTCCAAGAACAAAGCACTCTGGTACGAGATCAAAGACTCGGCTTGGGATAACGTTGTCATGAAGGAGGAGAGCAAGAAGGCCCTTCAGAAAGATGTCTATGGATTCTTCAAATCGGAGATGACATACAAGAAATTATCCATTCCGTGGAAGGTTCGTATTTTATTGCGACTTTACATTGTTTCGCGTACTCATAGTCAATCCTAGCGCGGTCTGATCCTGTATGGCCCCCCAGGCGAGGTCGTTTTTCGATTGACTGACCTGCAACAACTGACAAGATTTCCTTCCTAGGTAACGGAAAGACGATCACCATTAAGGTCATCATGAAGACCTGCACTGAGCAGGGTTTCACCCCACTCTATGTGAAATCTTTCCAGAGTGAGTAAGAAACTGGCTAGAATGAACGTAGGAAAGTCACACTTGCATAAAGGTTACCAGGGTGAAGAAGGGTCTATGCAGGCCATATTTTCCAAAGCACGTCAGTTGGCTCCCTGTGTAGTATGTGTTTCTCGAAACAGATGGTAACTGTCACTCACAGATTATTCAGCTGATATTGGAAGACCTCGATAGTCTGATCAACGATCGAAACCGATCGTTCTTCCTCAACCAGCTCGATGGACTTGAAGGAAACGATGGGTTACTCGTCATTGCTTCCACCAACCATTTCAATCGACTTGACCCTGGACTGTCCAATCGTCCCAGCAGGTTCGATCGGAAATAGTAAGCAGGTGAACGCGTATCCGTTGCTCGAACTGACTGACTTCTTAGTCTGTTTAATGATCCTGATCGCCGAGAGCGTGTGCTATATGCCAAATATTGGCAAGAGAAACTCAAGGACAACGACGAGATAACTTTCCCAGACCCCCTCGTCGAAGAAGTGGCCGAAATGACCCCAGGGTTTAGTTTCGCGTACCTGAAAGAGGCTTTGTGAGTGGATCTTGATTTACGGACTTGACTGGATGATAACTATGGATTAGCGTGTCAACCCTGGTGCGGATCACGAATGCAGACAACGAGGGGTTACTGTTCTCGACTGTGTTGAAGAACCAGATTTTGGTCCTTCGCAAGGAACTCGGGAAGCAGACATCCGCTCCCATCGTCCCCTATCCACCCATTCCCTGGACTCGATTGGAGAAGACGTCGGATGAATCAGTCCTGCCTGCCCAGGAGCAGTCTGCCGCCTCTTGGCAGGAAGACAAGTCCGCTTACCGCCCAAGGCAACTTCCTTTGCCGGCCGACATCCCTCCCCTCAAGCGTGATGTGAACGAACACCGTTTCTCATTGCCGTCTTGTGTATATCCCAGCCCCGCACAACCCAACCGCCCTGGAACAGGAGATATAGACGCATTCCGTAAACGATTCTACCATGGGGGTGTTCTCCCTGCACCCCTTTCCGCCTACCCGCAGGTAATGCCTGGTACCTTACCGTCTACAGGTACGGATTCGGCGTTGAAACCGAAAAACTCGATTCGTGCGATGCGGTACAGCGCAGCAGCAAGTTCCAGTAGAAACACCAACGACGGGGAGACCAGTCGGAAGAACCCATTTTCCCTTGACAACCCACCGTTGATCAAGATCGATGACGAGAGTGACGTTGAGGAGCCCACGGTATGTCGGTGGCCTGGGTACCGCCCACGGCCCTGATTCAAGGCCTGATGGTTGGATTCCTACTGGAAGAATGACGGTAGCACGTCAGAAACATGTATCCTCCTGTATTTTCGCGAGTATGTACTACTACCATGTGAAATCCTGGTCGCTCGGCTCTTCCGGGCCGCTTCCTACCTAGTACGTTTGTGCCAGTAGGAACTTATAGGGTGGGTTAGTAGGTTTGCTAGTCAAACCCCGCCCACGTACCTCGCACTATCCAAGTCCAAGTCCAATGTTTTTACCCCGTCCTGGAAGTCAATTTCCCGTCGGGGCGACAACCTTCAGACTGGCTGTTCCGCGGACTGCACTTAGCAATGTCAAGGTCCGCTCAGCAAGCTCGTCGAAACTGAGGGACGCGCTCGTACTAGAAGAAGTCGTCTTCACAGCTTACTACCCCGCTGAAGTCTGGCCGGGGAGTGTTCCGAAAGGAATTCACTGGTTATCCTGGTTCGCCAGATTTCCTACTGGGCTTGCACCCGATCACTGATCAATGTTATTCAGTCCATTGAGGACCTCTCTGTTGGGCTTCAGTGCCTATTCTGGTGAGTGTGAAGTCTCGTGCCAATGTTCGAGTTTGAGTATGCTTGTCGACAGGATTATCCGCATGGTTGTTACTCCCGGTCGTATATTTCTTTGGCTTCTTGTTGAGGGTTTGCGCCAATCGTCCCTCGTATCTCTTCATTGTATCTGACTGAATAGCTTCTAGATACCTGTCCATCCAGATGCACCACTCCTCAACCCTTGCACATCCGAATCCCCCAAATCTTCACCGTGGCCACTTGTCGTCTTCTCGCATGGATTGGGAGGTAGTAGAACTGCGTATAGGTAAGTGTACCTCAGCCCCAGGGTCTGCGTCGCTCACGAGGTACAGCCAATTCTGTTCGCGGGTCGCGTCTTCTGGACGCGTTGTGCTCGCCATGGAACACAGAGATGGATCGGCGCACGCTGTGATGCCCTTGTCCTCTGATTCAATCATTTATACCAAGGAGAGTGACCTCGTGTAAGCTTGACAGTCTCACTGTTGACGTTCTCGTTGACTGCATTGACTTTCAAGTTGGCCACCTGGCCACCCTATTGAAGAATGCAACATGCTATCTTTTCGAAGCCAACAACTCGAGTTTCGAAGAAGGGAAATTCATCACGCACTTCGAGCAATGCGGGATCTCGTTGACAGTGGTCGCATAGATGTTCAAAGTACGGGAGACGCCTCCCTTGATTGGTCAAAATGGTTAGGAGTCGGGTCGGGAAAGCCGATTGAATGTGAGGAGAATGTTGTGCTCGCTGGGCACTCGTTTGGAGCGGCCACTGTTGTGAGTACAACCATCGTTCGTTCCGATTGCATGAAAGCGCTGATTACGCTGGACCATAGTTCTCCATACTCTTGAACGTACCCCCGGAAAATGAGCCCCAGATACCCGTCGAGAAAATATTAATGCTCGACCCCTGGCTTGAAGCACTACCTTCTCCATCTCTCATACCTCAGCATACTAGATTTAAAGATGGTCGCCTCCCCAGGATATTGGTCATTAATTCAGAAAAGTTCACGCTATGGAAAGACCATTTTGCCCGTTTGATGGATATCGGAAAGTCTTGGTCCGATGGCCGATGGGAGTTATTGACGATTGGTGAGTTCTCCCTACGTCAAACGAGAATCCCGGGTTTGACAAGTAACAGTTCGATCTCAACACATATCCTTTTCGGATTTCTCGATCCTGCCATGGGTGTCTAGTAAGGCAGCACATCTAATTCTAGACAAAATACTCCAGCTCTCTACGTCATTTCTGGAAGGCGAAGGGAAAACGACCACCGTGGGTTCGTCGGTGAGGGAGATGCAGGTTAGAGTGGTTGGTAGGCGAGCTGATGGTCGGGAGAAGAAACAATTGGTTGGGAATCTGTGTGACATTATCTTGCACCAGCGTAGCTCTGGACAAAACTATCACAAAACAGACCCTAAGTATGTGTAGGTGGTCGATACTGTAAGCTGTACATAAGACTCGATTGGATTGTTCTAATCGATAGAAGCCCACTGTCGCCGCATCCCAATGCTTGGCATGTCAGAGTTCGGATCAAGGAAGCTGTGCTCGGCTGTGTTCATACCGACACTGTTGAATGCTCTCATCATGTTTGACGAGTATATGAGCTGTCATGGTAATGAGTTTCTTCTATTCCCTCCCGTCTAGTTTGATACTGGTAACAAGATGGTGTACTTGTTGTGCATCATACCTTTTCTGCTGGCTACCACCGTTTTGGCAGATTATGACATCGACAACTCCGATACGTCTGTCATATATACCTTTCCACCAACTGGATCGGGTTGGCAAACGTATTCGGTCACTACTGGGCAACTTCAACTGGAGTTCAGCAACTCGACAGGCAACTATACCGTTGTTCTTGATGCATCACACTGTTATGATCAAAATTAGTGCGTCGTTCGACACCGAGTGCTGTGCTTGTCTGACGGGGTAGACCAATAGCGCTCGTTGGTCGCCGTCTTATTCATTGGATATACTATTGACTTCCTCTACTCCCAGAGGGATACTGCGGTACGAGTGACAACTGTCTCGTCCAAATACCGTTCACGGGTATGCAGCACTGCTCTATTATCGAGGCGCATTCTCATGGACAATCGTAGGCTCTGGTATCACCATGTATGTTTTCAATGCCGGTCTCACGGGGATCGCAGCCAGCTTCTCTATCGATGATGGGAAAGCTGTATCGAACACAACCCAATCCCCCTCTCCTCCAACCTACCAGTCAAACCTTGCCATGTATGATATCCAAGGTCTCACGAGCGGAAATCATACTATGGTGATGACTGTGTTAGACTGGGGCGGCTCCAAAACTTACATGAAATTCGATTATGCACACGTCAACGAGACGCTCGTGGAAGCTCTCACGACAACTTCATCCACACTTTCTCAAACATCCACGTCAGCATCTCAGACATCTTCCCAAACGCCCAGTCAGACATCTGCGGGAAACTCGTCGACAAAGTCGGTTTTTTCGTTTACCCGACCAAACAACCAACTGAGACCGTGCTTTGTCATAGAATCAATCTTGGAGGTATTATTGGGGGCACGCTGGCCGGCATAGTTCTCCTTGCAGGCATCCTGACTGGCTTCTTCTGTCTACGTAAAAAACGCAGGGCGCTGCTGCCGCATCAAGAAACTTTCTCTCCGGTCCAGACGTCCCACGTTGACGCGTTCACAACGGAGTACCCCAGCAATCTCGCACCCCCTCGGACTCACGTAGTTTCCCAACAGAAGCAAACGAGTACATCCGTCGGCATTTCCCCGCTCACGCGCTCTGCCATCCTCCGTGATGCACTCGTCCTCGGAAGTAGCCCCTCCTCCGAGCCGACCCAGAGTACTAGTTCCCAGTCGATCAGGTCAGGAATGAGTCCCCCTACACCGCCGGTGTTGCAACCCCTCCGCGGAGAAATGTTTTCCGTTGACACCGAGGCTAGCGACCTCAATATAAACAACATCTCTCGCCCGTCAGTGGCTGACGCCGAATCGCCATTCATGGATCATCCGAGGCCGTCGCGATTCAATCTGACGGTGGATCAGCTCAATGTCATCGATCGGCTACGGGCAGACAACCTCCCTGCAGAGACAATATCGCGTGTTATTGAGGGATTTGTGCTCTCGCATCCTAGGGTGGATGAGGACGGGACGGGAAGGAGTATTATTAGTGCGTCAGCGCCGCCGCCAAGTTATCATCGTTAGACACGGCGTGGCGGACATGCTTTAAGGTACTACGGGGGAGGATCGAAATGTACATGGCGCACGTATGATACTGCCCTTGACCTCCGCGCTCGAAGAGCCTGAGTCCAAGCTTGGGTCATCGAGTACACTCAATGATAATGTAAACATAGGCAAGGCGTCGGAGACTGTCAGGAAGATTCAATGCGCTCAGCGTGCCTGTAGAAACTACACCAGGTTCTGCAGTCTTACACGATCATGCCCAACCCTGCACAAGTTGGCTCGGTCGTATGTGCTCGCGAATGACTCGAACATGGTGGTAGATTAGATAACCGGAGATAGGCGCACTACCTTGTCTACACACACCATGCCCGTAGATTCTCTCGACGACTCTATCGATCTCTTTCAATCCATAGGCTTATCCAAATCCAAGGCCGCTGAAGCGGCCAAGAGCGCCAAGAGCGCCCTGATTCTGAGGAACCTTATCCTTGGGCACGACCTTGCCTCTGCTTTCGATCCTCTTGGAGAGAAACGAGCCGTGCTGATCGCTGCACTCGCTGTCCAGCTTGCTAAAACGCCCAACATTGACGATGCCAAGCAGACCTACATCGTCAAAGCCATTCGCGACGACAAGCTCAAGTCTGTAGATCAAATCAACGGTCCGTCGTTTGGCTGTTCTGTAGTGCCGAATCAGTGGTAATCAGTGACCCTTGTGCACTAGTCGCTACGAAATTTCTCGAGTCGCACTCGCTGCCGGTGGACGAGGCCGAGTTCAACGAGGCGTGTGGCGTCGGTGGGTCCCGGGTCTATGTATGCACCTTAACTTGGTAAACAAGCATACTGGCATCAGGGTTCAGTATCACATCGGATCAACTAGATGTCATCGTCAATGGGTATATCCACTCAAATTCTGTATCCGGATGGAGCAGCCTCGGAGCAGCCATCAGCGGGGTAAAGAACATCTCTTCATTGCGATGGGCAAACCCACTCGACATAAAGAACGCCGTCGAGCGCATCTTCACGCGGGTTTTCGGACCCAAGGAGACTGGGAAACCGAAAACAAAGGTAGGCTGAACTGTTCATCTTTCATATCGGACATGACGATCTCATGACTCTTCTCAGGAGCCAAAGAAGGTGACTGGCGCGTCGGATACTGCTGAAGCATCCGACAACGCCGCGGCGCAAGTGTCTGATGCGGCGCAGGGAGCAAAATCTAGGAAGGTAGTATTCGAAGAAGGTTTGCTCGGCGCGCTCCACAAACCAGGGGAAAACTCCCAAATCAAACCTGTCCTTCGTGACAAACATCTGGCCACTACTGGTGGCAGAGTTTGTACGCGTTTCCCTCCGGAACCGAACGGATATTTACATGTAGGCCACTGCAAAGCTATCTTTGTGGATTTTGGCTATGCTGCACATCACGGTGGGAGAACCTATCTTCGCTTCGATGACACCAACCCCGAGAAAGAGGAAGCAAGGTATTTCACGAGCATCATCGAAGTCGTTCGATGGCTTGGCTTTGAGCCATGGAAGATCACCTACTCGAGCGATTACTTTGACCAGCTATATGAGCTTGCTGTCGAACTCATTAAACGGGATAAGGCATATGTCTGTCATTGTTCCCGTGAGTGGACACCCTCTGGTTTTCGACCCATGCTCATGCTTTGCTTTCAGAGGAACAGATGAAGGCCGACAGGGGTGAAAAGGTTGCCGCTCCTCGAGCATGTATCCACAGGGATCGGCCAGTTGAGGAATCCCTGGCAGAGTTCCAGAAAATGAAGGACGGGTTCTACCGTCCCAAAGAAGCGTTTTTACGTATGAAGCAGGATCTGACCGATCCCAATCCAAAGATGTGGGACCTGACAGCTTATCGAGTTCTGGACGCGTCACATCACCGCACGCATGATAAATGGAAGATATACCCCACATATGATTATACACACTGTCTCGTTGACAGTTTCGAGAACATATCGTACGTCCGTTTCTCTTCCCTCCATCAATAGTGATCTGAACGGACGTAAAGACACTCTCTGTGCACCACGGAATTCGTAACTTCCCGCCAGTCATACGAATGGCTTTGCGATGCGCTCGAAGTCTACAAGCCGAGGCAGTCTGAATTCGGGAGGTTGAATGTAACAGGGACAATAAATTCGAAGAGGAAGATCTTACGGCTCGTCAACGAGGGATATGTTACTGGATGGGACGATCCTAGGCTGCATACCGTCATCGCACTTCGTCGTCGGGGAGTTCCTCCAGAAGCAATTCTATCTTTCGTGAGCACGCTCGGGGTGTCAACGGCAGAGTCAAACATCCAGATCGGCCGGTTCGATCAGGCCATCAGGCAATTTTTGGAGGGAACGGCACCGCGATTACTGATGGTTCTACATCCCCTGAAAGTTACCATCGAGAATCTCCCGGAGGATTATGTCCTCATGGTCGAGAAACCACTACATCCTAAAGTTCCGGAGCTCGGGACGTCTACCATCCCGTTTACACGCACGATTTACATCGATGCCGATGATTTCCGGCTGGAGGACTCGAAAGACTACTTCCGGCTCGCACCAGGAAAGACCGTCGGTTTATTCCAGGCACCGCATCCCATCACATGCACATCGTACAAGACAGATCCTGTCACCGGAAACGTGACGGAGCTCGTCTGCAGACTCGAGGACAAGGGAACTGCCAAACCGAAGACATACATCCAGTGGGTCGCGGAACATGTACCATCCGGGAGTCCCGTGCGCGTGGACGAAACACGGATCTTTTATCCTTTGTTCAAGAGCGACAACCCGTTGGGTGCGGTACCTGATTTCATGGCGGACATTAACCCGCATAGCATGGACGTCGTGAAGGGGGCCATGGTTGAAATCGGTTTCTGGCCGTTGGCCAGGGAGTCCATGAAGAACGCAGTCGTAGAAGCCAGGGCGCGTGCCGAGAAATCAAAGGCCGAGGGCGCGCAGCAGTTTTTAGATCCCGCTACTCCTGTCGTCACCCCCCAACAGCTAGTTGGAAAGGAGTGTATTCGTTTCCAGGGTCTTCGCGTGGCATACTTTTGCGTAGACTTGGATTCGCGCTTGTCGGCACTCGATGACCCGTCGAGTCCGTGCGGCATGAACCAGGGCGATGTCTTGGTACTCAACAGGATAGTCAGTTTGAAAGAGGATGCAGGGAAAGGAGCGTGATGGTGATCTGCATCGAGGATATTCATATAGTCGGGTACTAGTCGGGTTGTTACAAGATACTAGGCGGCTACAAGGGCATGTAGCCCATAAATCTCTTTTCGTACTGTATAATAGACACCGGAAACGTTGCCCTCCAGTTCAACTTTTCCTCGGCCTGTCTTGCGAACTGCGACAGTGTCCTCAATGTTGTCTGCCGGTTGATCTCGTCTGGCTCCAGCGCCACAGATAAGGACACCTTCACCAATTAATTCTGCTGGTATTCCGACGGCTGCGAGTCTGGCCTTGAGAGCGGTCAATTTAAGCTCTCCGATCATTGTAGAGCGTGGCAGGGGGCATGCTAGCCTGGACCCAAGTACCCGATTACGAGGGACATCATTTCTGACATGTGTATCAGCAGGCACTGATACGCCAGACGGCTCAAGAATCGGTATCGTGGAGCTGAAATGATTCACAACGCGTCCGGTCACGTAACCAACCTCATTATCTTCAAACTAACCCGCGGTAATTGGTCAGTGTGCACCCGAGCAACAAGCCAGGTTACGTACCCGCGACATCTTGAGTGTGTGCAATAACTCATCGCTTAGTGAGATCGAAAAACTGTTGGTTTGTTGTCCAATTTGTATGCTCTCATCCGTTCCGGGGGCGTATATATCTTTAGTCATGGCGCGAATTTGCCCACAGCTTTCAATGAGTGTTCTTGCCGCGTCCATAGAGGCGTGCACCAAAATCTATTGGCAGAAATTAATTCAACCCCAGTGTAGGCGTTTATTACGTACCATTTTGCGAGGATTTACTTGGGGCACAATAGTTTTGACGGCACGGCCATCATTCAGGCCCTCCATATCAATGAAGAGTAGACGGCAGGCTAATTGAATCTCAATCTCCGACGACACAAACTTCGAAGGAGGTTCTTGTACTGCAGTCTGGAGAATATGTTGGGTCAGCTCAGCACCTCGGAGATAAGATGATCGTTACCTTGGATTCCTCTTCCGCTTGTCTCCACTTCGACTCTTTGGTTTCGTCGGACTCTGCCTCCTGCTCAAAGACCTTACCTCGGCGTAGCCACATCCCGACGTCTACGGTTTCGCCGTATTCGTCTACTTTCCGCTTTTTTTCTACGTAAGGGAACATGCGGAACCGTTGGGCATGACCGCCTGTGCTCTTGAAAAATGATGTAGCCTTTGAGACGTTGCCCTTGAGATAAATATCAAACGATAGCAATGTTTT
>JBBPMD010000801.1:0-13511 GCA_038090095.1 Zangia roseola | reverse complement strand
GGACACACAAAATAACAAAATTACAGAACAGAAATGTTGCTCAAATAAGTGTCCCAATGACATGTCATTTTGAAATTGTTATATCTCAGTGCCATGCCAACCATATCACATGACTAAGAACTCATATTCAGGGCAAGGGTTAGGGCCATGGATGACCCTGCAAGAGTCAGAGCTAATACATTTTGGTTCTTTTGCAAATGTCACATCATTCCAAAATGGCCCAACATTGGGACACTTATTTGAGCCACTGTACACCAGCATCATTTAAATGTATGACAAGGTGGAATGCCCCACTGGACAATAAATGAGGAGCCACCCAAACAAAGGATGAGGGCAATTGGAATTTGGGATTCAGCCAAGGAACTCAGGAATTCCAACACAGAATTTACAGGTCATGAGTTGGAATTTAGGGGTTCCATCTAGGAGGTTCTAAGAACTTGTAGTAAGTGTCCAGGAGCTGTCAGAACAATCAGTACACTTAGAAACATGAGTAATTTGGTTTAATATGAGAAGAATGGATTTGAAAATAAGGATCACTGGGTTGATGTGAAGTCTGATAAATGAGGATTCTTGGGCTGTCACAATTCTACATTTCTAAATGTATACACATCTGCCTGAGTGCATGGCATGACAGTCAAATGAACTATATTTATTATGTTAACAACAAGGGCCTAGGCATTCTGACTGTTCCTGGACACTTACTACAAGTTCCTACAAGTTCATCAATGGAACTCCAAGATTCCAAGTTGGAATTCCAATTTTCCATACACTAGAATTACATATAGGTGGAAATGGAATTTTCCATGTAGTACATACTTAGTGTTATATGATAGGAATATCGACTGGGTTACAGTGACTGTGATGGAATCATTGAAATATGGTAAGGTGAGACCCCTGGTGGTAAGCATGAGGCAGCAAGAATGAGAGGGTAATTGGAATTTGGAGTTTCTCCCAAGAACTAGCATATTCCGACTCAGAATTAAGGGGTGATCAGTCAGAATTTAGGAGTTCCATCTAGGAGGTCCTAGAAACTTGTAGTAAGTGTCCAGGAGCTGTCAGAATGGTTGGTACACTTCTAAAAATGCACAATTGGTAGAATGGGTGTCAGGAGAAACCACCTGGCTACCCTATTTCAAGGTACAACACCTTGTGGCCCTAGCAGAATATTGAGAACTAATCAATGTGGATCGGATTGAGAACTCACCACACAATGCAGGGATGCCGCCAAGCGATGACCCACAGGTATTTAGCACAGGATGCAACATGAGCAGGGGTCCATTTTCATTCAACCTCTCATGCCAAGCTATCTCTGTCCACTTCACATCAATGGATTATATCTCAACTTCACATAATATCTGTACCCTGGGCAAGGATTTTGTTATCATGGACACCAATGGATCAGGATCCTACCTGTCTCCCCATTCGAACATTCACCTGTGTCTTGAATACAGCCATCAGATGAGGGCAACTGTCGACTGGAAGAACATGGGGTATGCTCTGGCGGGGTACGACATCCTGGCATGGATGTACAATGCCATCTTCGGCATGTTGACCCACCTCTCGGAATGGGATGGGCAAGGCCACTGCATCACCAGTTCATGCCCTGAGCCCTCACCTACCACCTTTTTCGGTGACAACCCACCGCTCCCTCCACCAACAGCCACTCAAGCACACACAACTGCACTTGAAAACGCCCTTGCAGACGATGTAGTGGCGAGGCGCAGTTGTGCATCACGAGCCTTTGAAGATAGGGCACACCGGAGGCAATCGGGTGCCACAGGGTTGAGGGTTGGTCTAGCAGGGCCGTACAGTTGAGGATGAGAAAAACGAGGAGGAAGCTGGATGATGTTGAAGGAAGCAAACCCGGAGGGTTCAGAACCTTCCGAGGGCGGAAGCTCCGCTTTGGTTACTTACCTGGTGGAGGATTCAACATGAGACTGTGGTGGCAGGAAGAAAGGATAATCATTATTATTCTGCTCTGTAGAGCAGGTTTATATACATTGTAGGATACAGTGTTGTTCCTGCATGTTAGATGTTCCTATCAAATAACACTACATATGTACTAGATGAATGTCTGTTTGTTCCTAAGCTTCTGAAGTGCAGGAATTTGGACCTCCGGCCAGGAGCTAAGGAACTCTGACTCGGAAGTCAGGGGTTCCACTCTAGGAACTCTAAATTCCACTCTAGGAAGTTAAGGTTCCATCTAGGAAGTTCTAGGAACCTGTCACAAGTGTTCAGGAACTGTTGGAACAGTTCATACACTTTCTAACAGATGATTTGAACGGACTTGGGTAGCAGTGCCAAGGCAGCTGCTTCCAGTGCTAACCAAGTCATGGGTTAGAGAGTCTCACCTGGGATGGTCAGTTAGAAGAACACCTCCTTCAAAATGCGACTCACGAAGTGACCAGATCGCCAATTGCTACTCAGGATGTTGATATGGTAGCAGGCGAGGATGCTTAGTGGAAACGTGCTTGGACGCATGCTGGTTGGGGGGATGTAACGATGTGTAACAGTGGGATGAAGGTGGTGTCATCATGTACTCTGAACATTAGGCAAAGTGATGGCTATATTGAGACAGTTTTCAGATGTGGCTGTATATGGATGGACAGGCTGGGCGATTAGTATATAAGGCCATCTCATCACTCGTTGTACCCTCAGTTTTTTCTTGAACACTACTGGAGTGATCTAGTAACTTTGAGGGATACTCTTCTATCATGCTGCAGCCTCACTTCAGCAAAAATGCCATGTGTGTGCGGACTTCCAAATTACCACTGTATCAACCAACATTTGACCAGACATTCTCCAGACCTTGGGCTCACTGTACTGATGCTGTCCTGCACACACACGCATTTGTTATTTGCGATGATAACTCCCATCTTTGACAAATACTGGTTAACTGCATATGCAAGGGAAGGTAGCCACAGTATGCCTTCTTTATACATCATGCATCATGTTTCATGTGAAAAATGCCACTTTGGTCTACAGGTCGTGTATTCATCACAGTAGACTGCAATACAAATGAAGAGGTGGCATTGAAAACGGAGTGTGGGACCATCCGCACTCACTTCAAGTATCAAGTATACCGGAAGCTAGGACACATTGAAGGAGTTCCTCAGTGTCATGCTGCTTACTCTTACGATCATCACGGTGTTATCGTCCTACAGCGTCTTGGTTCCAACCTCCAAACATTTCTATGTAACCCAGGTGGAGTTGTCCCCACTGAGACAGTTTATTTCATTGGTCAGGCGATGGTTTATGGACCCTCTTTTTCTGCAATCATCTAACTAATACACTTAGGTTCGTACTTTACAAGCCATCCACGACAAAGGCTACCTTCACAGGGATGTGAAACCGGATAACCTAATGCTCTTGATGACAGGTGATTTACGACCATACCTAGTTGATTTTGGACACGCAATACAATGTTGATGCTGTCGAATACTGGAGGTGGGGAAGGCATCCAGCACTGTAGGGACACTACCCTTCATGAGTATACATGTACATAACGGAATGCGTAAGTCATTGACTCCTCCATGCTGTGTGTTTAGGAACCCTTCATTTTGGTAGCTTACGACCAGTGGGACGACTGGATCTCTCTTGCATACATGCTGACATATCTTGCATGTGGAACTCTTCCATGGTATCATTGCAAAGACATAAAAGAATGCATAAGACAGAAACGCAGTTTCTGGCTGCCCTTGCAGTCCAAGTTGTCTTTACCCTCCACACTGGAACTGTTTTTGGATCATGCTCAAAATCTTGAGTGCATCTGTCTTCACAGCCTTTGTAGTGTTTTGGTTCCTGACTCTCAACTAGTCTGGATGTTGAACTGGACTATTTATATCTCGAAAGCCAACTTGAGTAGACTGCGTTTATTTATTCCCCATTTGTACAATTGTATGGAACTAGATATCCAGCTGCAAATTGGCCACAACCTTGTTTACAACATATGTTTGCTGTTAGTCTCTTTGAACAATGGTCAAACCTTCAGAATTTTTGTTCCCTGTCACTGGGACACTGGTATGGTATATGACACACTCTCACAAACTCGGAAAGATTTGCTGCAGCATCCAACTTGTCCTGTAATGAAGTAATGCAGGCAGACATCGACTGGCAGGTCTCCCCAGCTCAATAACGCTGTCCATTGCTGTGAAAGCAGTGTTATTTCCTAGTACAAATGTGATGTTCTTATCAGTGGTCGAACCGATGGGAGAGATCTTACCATGGTACATGCATTTGTAGACCACTGCAGATCGATGTCCTCTTACTATGTTCTTGTTGAGACGATGGACGAAAGTCCCACAGCCTGGATGGCTTCACAAGAAAATGTGATTACATAATATTCTGTTCATGTTACTGGAGTGCACAACTTCGTGACCACGCATGACCAGTGCAAGACAGTCCTCAGGTTATGACTCCCTCTTAACATGGCACATGCATTTATAGAGACTATTGATCATAAGTAGGCAGGTATGTGTAATTTGCACCAAAGTTAGACCTGTGCTACGTTACTAGCACATACCCATGGAAAGTTGTGAGGATGTGCAACATGTTTTGAGCATCATTAATGCACTTTGTGGCTCAAGTGCTTACTGGCACCCATCTACACTTCATCCTCTCCGAAGTTCCATGTCACACACTGGGCAACAGCACACAATGCAGCAAGAACAAGAAGGCATATCTTGCGACAATGGTGTGACACAATAAACATGCATCTGAATGAGGAGCGACACTTGATCTTTGTTGAAGGCCGACCATTGGTCACTAGCATAAGGCTGACAATCCAGGCCCAGCCAAGTCCAAGACATTGTAAAATGACCTGTCATCGAGTGATTGCACACAGACCATCACAATGAAATACATCACAATGGGATTCATATATAGTAGTTGATCTTCTTTGGACTGGTTTCGTGAGATGCGGAGAACCTAGTGTATTGTATTTGTGATCTACTTAAATACAATACATGGGAGGTGGATGTGACTGAAGTCGCGAGAGAGGATCAGGCGGAAGCGCGTAGCACTACCCAGCCTAGGACAGAAGCTGAGACCTGTCAGGTGAGAGATAAGCTGCGTTCCCGTCCAGTAGGAGCATTCGGCGACGCGTGCTGCGAAGCAGGTACACCCAAACGGTAGGAGGCGATTGTGACTCACCCTGCATATTCATCTGTGAATTGGGGAGATGGTGAAGCGAAGGAGAGCTTTGTGAAGCTCGGATTTGGCTTGCATGTATGGGGCCAGGATTTGCACATGTTTTCTTAAGTACAATAGGAATGCGTCGCTTGCCCATCTCCCTTTGACTTTGACTACGTCGAAGGGGATATTGCGGAGGAGATATTCAAGGGTTGATCCGATGTGGATGCCGTGTCCGTTGATGCGCGGTAATCTGGCTTTGCTGGTGGCTGATTCCAGGGACTTGAGGAATTTGGACCGTGTGAGTAGTTTGAGGATTCCTTTAAGTGATCGATAGGTGAACAAGGGGGCGTTGGGAGTGGGGAAGTTGACGCAGAAGTGATTGTTCAGGGCTTCTTGGGGATCCGTGAGGCCGTCCTGTTTGGCCCAGTTGACGTCTTCTCTGAGCGGATTGGCTTTGGTGTGTGGTAGATGGAAGTTGGTTATTTCAATGCCGTTGCGATCCTGTTGTTTGGTGACGTGCGACGGTGTGATGTGCATCTTGGGATTGAACGCGGCAATTGTGGGTACTGTGAATTCCCCTGTTCTGGCAGTGGTGAAAAATGTGCTCGTGAGGCAGGCGAAAACGGCAGCATCCAGTGGTGAGGAGTGCTGGAAGAAACCGTGCATGATGGCGATGGTGCTGACTGTGTATGGTTCCCTAGGTGGTCATTTCGAGGTGGTGGGGGCCAGGGATTTCACTGCTTTGATGAGGGTGTCAATTTCATTGGATTTGTGTGACCATGTGAGACCATGTACCGTGTGCCATGCATGTATGCTGCTGATGTAATTGGTGATGGTTGACCCAGCATAGAGTCCTGCGAGCGATGATATGAAGGCTGTGATGAGTTCGGATGAAGCTGGGGCTCTCTGCTGTTCGGGTACCTGTTTTAGGTCGCAGAAGGTATGGTAAACGAGGAGGCCTGAACCATAAGTTTCTTTGGTGGATTCTGCCCAGGCAAAAGGGATTACTGCGTAGATGCGATCAACGTCCGTGGTGTCAAACAGGGGGGCTAATTTACAAGGGGAAGTGGGGAGCCATCTGACAAGCTGTTTGTGCGCTGGGCATGAGGGGCGGGTTGGTGTGTTGTGTGGGGACAGGGATCTTGTTGATGCAGGGGTGGAAGTATTGATGCGAGCCGCAAGCTGGGTGATTTTTGATGTACCGTTGGAGTTGGTGGGGGTTGTAGGGTGGGGGTTATATACGGGTAAATGGGTCGTAGAGTAGGAGTTCGAGGGGTTGGGGGACAGGGAATGTTGGGATGAGGGAATGTATGGGGGGATATATACTGTGCGATATACTGTCGGCTGGGTTGTCAGTGCTGGGGATGTATTGGAGGACTGCGGAGCAGTCTGCATCAGCCAAGATGGGGTGAATGTGTTTGAAGACATTGTTGGTGGGGCGGTTGCAGCTGCGTCCACATTGCCAGCCCTCAATGACTCCTTGGTTGTTGCCGAAAACTTGGAAATGAAGGTTGGTGGTGCTGGAGTGGAGTATGGCGCATATGAGGAGCTCGAAACCGACGGCTTCAGCCCAACCACTGTCATGTCTGTCTGTGTTCCAGCTGGGGCGCAGGGACCATGCACACCATTTGCCGTTGAGTGTGATGCCGATACCTGTGGTGGAACTTGCATCTGAGTAGGCTTCAATTTGGTAGGGAGGGCGGGTGTGTGGGATTGGTACAGGGTGAACAGGTGAGTCAAGGCTTTTTAACCACCATCTCATGTCCTCATGTGTTCCTTTTGGTGGGGTGCGTGGCCGCCAGGGTTTGTCGCCGAAGATGGAGAGCATGCATTCTAGGTTTACGAGATAGGGTCTTGCGGCAGGTATGACACATGCCGCATGCGCGAGTTTGCCATGAAGTTTTTGTACATCAGACAGGGTGTGTGTGCGGCGCAAATTCCATTTGTGGATCACGTTAATGTATTTTTCTCGCTTGGTCTCAGTTAATTGGACTGTATATGCATCAATGTTCCAAATGAAACTGAGGAACACTGGGGTGTTGGAGAATGGGGAGTCCTTGGAGGGTTCCCATGGGATGCCCAAATCTTCTGATATATGGTTTATATCATCAAAGTTGTACGTGAATGGCTGGTCCTCTGTTGGGCGGGGGGAGGTGGAGGATAGGTCCCTGATGGGGAAATGACAGTCTTCATCAAATTGTTCAGGTTCATGCTCGGTAGGCATGGATCTGAGGAACCAATGGCATCCACCTTTGACAATGGGGTTCTTATTCAGGGTGATGTGGGCAGCAGATTGTGCATGCTGGTGGTTGTAGTGCTGTATGCTGGATATTGGGATCCTGATGAATAAATGATCATCTACCCATCTCAGGATAGGCCCGATGCCCTGTGCTCGCATGATGTCTGTGCCTGCTCCAGCAACCTTGCCATAAATGCCACCTGATGGCCCAAAACCAAAACATAATGATGTGTCAATTGCAAATGTCAAGTCTGATATGTGAACTACAAGACCATGCCATTGGGATGGATGCAGGGGAATGGTCCGATAGGCTTCAGCTACATCACACACTGCCCCTTGGGAACCTGGTGGCAGGCTACTTAGGAGTAGTGCTACTACAAGGAAGGTGCTATATGAGGAGGGGAAATCATCCGAGCGAATGAGGGAGTTGATGGAGGGTGGGGAAGCTGGGGGGTGTGGGTACGAGAGGTTCTGTATGAGGTGATATTTGCCTGGTTTGCCTGGTTTGGGTATGAGTGAGAGGGGCGAGCTTTGGAATGGGCCTAGCGCATCCTCAATCTTGTGTTGGGAAAAGGGGCCGAGATAAGGTCCTTTGGTGAACTCTTTTTGTAGGTTTTCATTGAATATGTGGCGGAATTCATGGACAGATGGTTTATTAGGTGGGGTGAAGGTAGAAGTGAGTGATGGGACTTTGGCAGTGAAGCCATGCAAGAGTCCTTTGTATATGTCCAGGTATCGGGTATGTAGACCAGCAGATAGGAGTTGTCGCTGCCATGCTTCGGGCTTATGTATAAGGCGTTAGGGCTTGAACGCGCCTGTGCTCGATGGCACTTCTGAGTGCCATGGCTGGGGTCTCCACAACCTGAGCAGTCATGTCGGGCTGATCTATGCACAAGGTTGCATCCATTGGGCTTTTGCCAATCACTGCACAGAACATTTCCTTTGGAGTCGACAAGACGTCCTTCTGTGGAGTGGCGGGCATATGTCTCTGACCCGTCCCAGAGCTTGGGTTTGTTGTATTCCCTGACACGGTGCGGGTGCCTTCCGAGGCATACCGGGCAGGCTGATTTACAGCATTTGGAGGGGCTAGACGAGTGGTGGTGGCGGGGTTTGTGGGGGGAGGGAGGTGCAGGGTTCTGGGTGGCACGAAATCGGTGCTGGGACATGGGTGGAGAGGCAGAGCGGGAGTTACAGCGTCGCTCTGGTGCCTCTGAGCGGTGTGGGTAAGCATGGCGTGCTCTTCGTGATAGCGGCGGAGAGTGCGCCTGCTGGTAGGAATCACGTGAGTGCTCATTCTGGTGGGGCGAGGTGATCCGGATGTAAGATGTTGTGATACACGTCGATGGGGTAATGAAGGTACCACGGCCATCGGAAGGTTGGAGGTGTGGATAGGATGATGGGGGAGATGACAGAAAAGATGGGGAGGGGGGGTGTTATTAGCGATGATCATGGTTGTGACGAGAAATACACTGACTCTTTGCGTCGCCCGGTTCTGTGCCGCAAGGCTGATTTCCAGCGGGATGGAGTTCATCAGTGGGTCATTGATGATGGCAATGTTGAACGCATCGGCTGGGTTATACTTCATGTCATCATGCCATTGGCGACGGGTGCGCTCGGCGTAATGGAGGATGATGCAGTCCCCCTGGGGTGCGCTATGAAGAGGGTGGTTCTCAAGGTTCCAGAAAAACAGCGCCATGCTGTCCAAGTACTTGGCCGGCCATCCGAGCTGTTTGGTGAACTGGAGGAAAGAGTTCTTTCCCTGCAGGAATTGGAGGAAAGTAAGGTCATGGTCAGCGTGGGCATTGCGCGAGGCTTTGACGGATGCGATGGAGCGTAAGGTGAGTACATCGTTGTTGTTGGTGATGCCGAATGTGTCATCAGCTTGGGTGCAATGCAGTAAGGAGGCTTCTGTGCAGCCTTCAGGGGTGAAGTACCA
The DNA here is from genome assembly GCA_038090095.1 of Zangia roseola. Taxonomy (NCBI): domain Eukaryota; kingdom Fungi; phylum Basidiomycota; class Agaricomycetes; order Boletales; family Boletaceae; genus Zangia; species Zangia roseola. Next base: position 4,203 of record JBBPMD010000801.1, on the reverse strand, counting down.
TAGTTCAACAAATTCGATGGATGAGAGTTTCGTGAGGGCATACTGGGAAGGACGATGGGCCAGTACTGAGGGTGGGGGGCGATTGATGTCGAAATCAACGACCTTGGCCTTTCCTTTGTCGGGGACCTGCTGGTCCAGGGGTTGGGCTGGTTCCTCTGGGTGCTGAGGTGGTTGTTGTTGTGCAGGCGGCTGGGGCTGCGGTGGGGGCTGTGGCTGTGGCAGTGGCAGTTGTTGGTCTGGCTGGTTGGCTGGTTGTTGTTGGTTCCAGGCAGCTACTCGAATGTCATGGTCCGTGTCCCAGGCATCCTGGAGGATAGTGATAGCTTCATCGTCGTCGCAGTTGTTTGCTGCCATGATAGCATTGCATACGGGTTGGTATGGGGCAGCTGCAAAGTCAGGACGGATTTCAAGGTTAAGGTCCGCCATGGTGAAGAGGAAAGAAAAGGGTGGATAGAGTTGGACAAGGTGTGGTGAGTGAGCGACGAAGTTGAGGACGAGCGAACCTGCGGTGCGAGGGGAGCAGGCGGCATGAAGGAAAGAGGTGAGTGCCGCTAAACTCCACTCGTCCGAAGACTTAGCTCTGTGGCTGAGCTTCGCTTCACCGCAGATCGTCAAGTATCAAAGGGGAACCTAAGTAATCAAAGTCGTCATCCCTGGCCCTCACAAGGGCTCACTTTCCGTCTGATCTAAGTCTCTCTGCACTTATCCTTGCACCCATCTTGCAACAATCTTCTGTATATATAGGGCCTGTGACAGGGTTCTGTCAATTACTATAATTCATGATAATGTATGTACAGCATGCAATTGAATAAGGCGCTACTCGGACATGACATCACTCTGGAGACTGTTGCTATCATCATCATTATCCTTCAACATTGCAAAGAGAACGTCCAATGTGGCATTCAGCCCTTTCATTTTGCAAAAGTTCTTCATTTTTCTTCTCTCAGTGTTCACCGTCATGTATGTAGAGATGTTATCAAGATCAAGCTCATGAAGGCACAGAGCGACTTTGAGCATCCCGCTAGGAACACCCATCAGATGTTGGCAGATGGGGGCAAACAACTTCATGTTCATTTCCCTCGAGAATATGCCTGCCTAATGGTCATGATCTATCAGCATTGGCTCCAGCAAGGAACATGAGCCAACACACCCATTCTAACAGAGGATATGTACAAGTAGCAGTAAAACAATTCAAACATCTCTGCAGGAGCCATTCTCATCTTGGATGAGTTGTTGATGATTTTCCACTTCTGAGGTGCTTCCTTGTGCTCCTGCTCGAACTTTGTGATGACTCTGGCTAAGTGATCAAATTCCATGGAAGTCAAAGAGCCACTTGGCGCTGTACCGGCAGAGACCATAGCCAAGGATTTGAAAGGCTGAAGCAGTAAACAACAATGAGAACAGGCAAGCTTTGTGAATGACTCACCTTGACACCCTCAATGGTGAAAATCATTGAGTCATTGATGTTACACATGAAGCCTCCCTGGTCCTGGAGGCATACATACTGATCATCTCGCTTTTGAAGCAGTATCCTGTGGTGGGGTGTGACAAGATACAAAGCATGTCCACTATCCTTCAAAAGCGTCTGATTTATTTTCCTCACTACAGCCAAGGCTATATCGTTCCATCGAATACGCCCCTTTTCATTGACTGGAAGATCCAGTGGAAGTGCTGAGTCATAGTCTGCATGGGTTGCAAGGCGAAAGGCAATATGAGTGTGAATGATGTGGTGAAAAGGAACAGGATTGGGAACAGTGTCCTGTGGAGCTGCACCATGGGGAGCAACAACGTTGATGTGAGGGGGTGGATTTTTGGGCATAGTGCCTTTGATGGCGGCAATAACAGTCTTGAGCTTATCAGTTTTGCTGAAACTAAGACCAAGGTGCTCACCTGCCAAACACTTCAAGGATAAAATGTGTATTTCGACGCTCTCACTGGCATCGAATTTCTTCACAATGTCTTCCAAGTGATGAGGGTCCATGGTGGACATGTAGGGAGTACATCACCAGGTATTTACATGGAGATTGAAGTACACTGTCATTGGTCAAAAGTGTCACAACCACACGTGATGACATGAATGAGTTGGTGGAGCACATGACACATGCAGTTGTGATCAGACATGATTCCTTCGTGATAAATCACGTCTTGTCATGACAGTGCATGTGTCATGTGCGGGTGGGATTTGAATGAATGGTCTAGTTTGACCCCTTTTGTCATTGGGCTTGTGATCCCATGATGATACACATGATATGGAATGTGGCGGGGCACAGGGCACAGGTTTTCTGTTGACACTCCATCCGTTGGGAATGAGCGTCCAACAAGCCTTCCAGCCATGCCAACCTGGGAAGTATTAGGGTTCCTGGATCTCTGATCTTGAATATGATCTTGTACATGCATTCAATAGTAGAGATCACTTCTTTGGAGACAAGACTGAGGAATAAGGATTTTTGGACACACACCACTCTACATTACTAGGTGTATGACATGTGACTCAGTGCATGGTGTGGCAGGCACACCACCCATAGGTCTTGTGGTAACAACAAGGACCTACATAGGTAGTCTATGCTTTCTTCAATGGCATGTCCGGCCTCCATGTCTGGAAGCTTCCCAGTGCTCGCTGTCTCCTCTTCTTCCTCCTTTGTTGGGAAGCAAGGATATGTATTATAGAGTTGGGGAGAGGTTATTCCAGCCCACTTATGCATCTCCTCCCATTGTGTCGCATAGACCCTCTCCAGCAAAGTCCATGCCCTTCCCTCCCAGATGATTCTGGGAGCAGGTTCATCCCATAGATCTCTGACCTCGGAAAGGTCACGGAGAATCTCTGGGCATGGCACGAGCCACTCACTGTCTGGATGTGGGCGTGCGATTCTGAAGTTCCATCAGATTCTTAGTTAGTGACTGAGAGCACATATAGTGTGAGGGAACTCACAGTTCCACCAGCTTTGGAATGCATTCTTCCCTCCATTTAAAATCATGTTGCTGGCCAATTTTGGAGTGAAGGTCTGTGAGCCAACTAGGCTTGTCATTCTAGGGTGCCCACTAGGGTTGACTGGTCATGCTACACATCCAAGTCAGATGTTTCATTAGTTGACACACAAAGAGATATATGTATGTGGCTTGGGTAACTTCAGAGGTGACATTGATGGACATCTTGTGGAAATGGAAAGACTTGAAGGTGAGTGAATGACATTGGCAAAGGATCACTCACATTTTATATGACAAGGGATGGTAGGCATGTGGCCCTCTTGGACCATGTCAGAGTATTCCTCCACAATTCCACAATAGGCATTAATTTGAGACATGCTTCATTGGGTCTGCATAATAATAGGCCAATATGTGGATCAGTGTGTTGTCAAACAGGAGTGATGGCACATCATGTGGACATGTGGACCATGACACTCTCATTGGCCATTGTCTGCCACCTGCATGTGGCCACCTGGACAACTGTGAAGATCACTTTGACCACCTGCCAACAGCACGCATCCACAAGACATGTTGTAAACCACATTACACTTGATTGACAGAGCCTTTGAAAGTAACCTTGATTTGACATTGCAGTAAAAAAACCAACCATTGTTGACTCACTTTCTCATTGTGTTTCTTTCATCACTGCTCACTGCTCACTTCTGGTAGTACCTACCCTACACCCTGCTCACTGATTCCTCCATGCTCACAAAGCAGACTATCGATCAGTATAGACATGTTGGATGATGACCATGCATTTTTACTTCATCACTATAGGCTGTCAGGTGAATGGCTACAAGAATGTACATGTTGCCATGGCTTTGAGTGATCTATCTGCTGTCTTCTCTGAGTTGGATACTCCAGTGGGGGTGGTTTCTCCAAGAATATGTGTGGATGCATATTCTGTAGGAGATGTGTACTGTTGGAGAGTGAGTGTGATGGTTTCTCCAAGAATATGTGTGTATGCATATTCCATAGGAGATGTGTACTGTTGGAGAGTGAGCCAGGTGATGATTGTAGTCATCCAAGTGACCACACACAAGCAGTGGAAAATGGCCAGTGAACGTCTAGAGAGCTGGTAGTGTCATGGTCCACATGTCCACATGATGTGCCATCACTCTTATGTATTTGACAACATACTGTAAGCCACATATTGGCCTATTGTTGTGTGGTCCCAATGAAGCATGTCTCAAATTGATGCCCATTGTGGAATTGTGGAGGAATACTCTGACATGGTCC